>APFE031079236.1:0-18303 GCA_000404065.3 Pinus taeda | reverse complement strand
ATAAGAGTTTTCATGAACTCTAATACTTCAGTAATTGTAGCCATTTTCCTCAACATAAATGCACCCCTAGAAACTTGTTTTAGTATGAGTTGAAGTGAAAATGTACCCTAAATAATCATAATGCCTGTAACAAATAGCAGACAATCTGGTGCATATAATGTTGATATCACCCCAACAATTAAAACAACCTTCTCATTAGAATCTATTGAGAAAAACAAATTTGTTTGTTGCACATAAATTTATGCCCAAACTGCACAACAGGAACAAGTAAGTTGAACAAGCAGAAACTTTAAATTGAATTGGAGCAACTTCGTTAATATGCCAATAGGTCATTGTCCCAACTTCCCTCAAACAAATGAAGTCCTTGTTCTTTCAGATTATCTTTTGTGTCAGATCACCGAAGCATATAGCATGTCTCAAATTATTTGCGCAATGGTCATGGGTTCAACGCATCAATAGTTCAATACAAAACCATTCCAACACGTGGTCACTGAAACGAACCCGAGACTATTTTTTTCATTCCAGGAGTGAGAGAACTTTGGTCATTTGCTATGGTAAAAAGCTTAAAATAACTTCACAACTTGCTAAAATTAAGAACCTTGAACTAGCTTCCTTTATTCTCTGGGATTGTTACAGAAAATGCTCTTTAATATGGAGAGTAATTTCAAAATCTTCCTGACATATGCGCTGTTGTAGAATTCACGTTTCACGTATTTGATCCCACTATAAAACTTAGAAACAAAAGCAATCGAAGAAATGTAGGCCATCCATTGCCGAGAACGGGGACGGCATCACAGTTGCATTTAAGAAACAACCGCCCTAAGAAAACATGGTTAAGGAATCATACAAAGCACTAAATTCCCTGCGCTTATTAGCTTGGTGCTTATTGTTTCCATTTCATTAAATGTTGAGAAACCGATGGGAGAATAATAGCAATCCCCGCAATCAAACAAAACTGAAGAAAAGATCCATACAATAAAAAACCAATGAATAACGACAGCCGAGCCAGAGAGATAATGCCTCAAAACTTGATTTTTCCATTAAGATAATTTTCAATATATACGCATTCAACACCAGAACTTGGACGGGTGCATACCATTAAATAAATCAACACTATTATTCAAAAACGGGTTGCTTTTCTATTCCAGGTCATTGATGACTGCAGACAGCAATGCTTCCACATCATACGGCATACATCAATTGAGAAACCTGTGGCTGAATAAAGACAGCGTCACCAAACGCATTCTAACTTTATGGACAGCGTTAATACGTATATACTATACTCAGTTCATGTAATGGATGCATCTCGCTTATTTGGAGTCATAGACCCATTTAAACGGACAAATTATGGGTGTTCCGACGTTCTATCGGTGGCTGTCGGATAAATTTCCGATGGTTGTAGTAGATGTTGTGGAGGAGGAGGCAGTGCAGATTAACGGCGTCACTATACCCATTGACACCACCAAAACGAATCCCAATAATTTGGAGTTTGATAATCTATATCTGGATATGAATGGAATCATTCACCCCTGTTTTCATCCTAAAGATCGGCCTTCGCCTTCAACTTATGATGAGGTATATCAGTGTATGTTCGATTACATAGACAAGCTGTTTGCAATAGTGCGCCCCATGAAGCTTTTGTATATGGAAATCGATGGCGTTGCACCTAGAGCAAAGATGAATCAATAGCGCTCTCGACGTTTCAGGGCGGCAAAAGATGCAGCTGATGCGGCTGCAGAAGAGGAAAGTCTGCTGAAAAACGCAGAGAAGGTGTTTCGTCTGTCCCCAATTCTCAACTTTCAACTGGCTATGATCAGGCAATTTTAATAGGCAGCGTAACGCACCATTACACTCATTCAATAGTAGCAAAACGCACCATTACACTCATTCAATAGCAGCGTAATGCACCATTACACCATCATTGGTACCATTCAATAGCAGTGTAACGCACCATTACACCATCATTGATACCATTCAATAGGCAGTGTAACGCACCATTACACTCATGAATCATTCAATACCATAACACTCCATATACCATTCTTTCATTTTTCCAATTCTGATTTTCTTCAATCTCTAAACCAGATTCGATTTCAACGCAACTGCTTCTCTCAGCATTCCTTCGCATAGTTGCACTTTCAGTGTGTTATCCAATTCTCACAACGCAACCAAACAACGTGTGATCTTAAATTAAATTCAATTGAAGTTTTATGCATCACACATTGATCATCATGCACAAACTCAGCGCTATATATCACAACCAACACCAATTTAATACTACAGCAAATTCTCAATCGATCTTTCCACAGCTAAAATTGATCACGCAATCAAGGTATTATAAGCGCCATTTACAATTTGATTGATATTGAACCCAATTTCAGAAACTAAATATACAACAGCTTCCAATTAATTGCCATTCCACAACTTTGATTCAGGCTTGATTCAACGCCTTCTTACACTCAAACAAATTTGAATTATAGTTTTGACAATATTGACATCGATTATTCAAATTGATCTGCCAGTCCTTACAAAGTTCAATTCATTCAATTGTCCTTGAATTCATAAACACATCCAATACAAGTGCGCATCACTCAAGTCTCGATTTCAGAAATTAACACCCAATTTCTAAAACCATCAATAAACTCTAAAACACACTTATCATATTAATACTGAAAAATACTTACAAACTGTTCTTCCTAGCCAGATATTCAACAGTTTCGTAAAACAAATGGTTCAAAGAAACTATGCAGGGTAGGAGTACGCCCGCTTTGATACCATGTCAAACACACATGGGAGCAAGAACAAATAGGAAACATAAATCATGTGAGTTCATTTTTTATTAACATGAGATATACATTTATAGTACATTGTTGTGACCGTTGGGATTCACATCCCAAGGTCTCTTGGACTCCTTTTGTCCATTCAACTTCCACACTAACCAATTTAGGATTAGGTGTCCAACATATTGAATTATTTTTCATACTTTTGGAGGGTCCAGATATCGGAACGAATAGAAATCTCCGAAGTCAGAAGTCGAAACTTGAAAAAACAACGCATTTGGAGGCTGAAAAGGATTGCTATATATCTGAAATAGATAACGCAGTGACACCTCAAACCTACACAACATTCCTGTTGGTCTATTTGTCGGACGAACCTCTTTCTAATAGAGTTATATTAGAATAATAACATCACGGAAATTCTTTTCGAATTTTTTGATACATGTAGCATTGGTTCTGTATAATAATAAAAAAATATCTAAATTCTTAATCTCTTAACTATGCTATGGAATTCCAACCACTAATATGAAACCTCAATTGTTTTATCATACCAAACTTAAATTTGAAATTGTATTCGCCCTTTATCATAACTTTTGGAATACGAACTCCGATAAGATCCACTATCTATGCATGTATCTTGCTCTCGCTATCTATTTTATTCATTAATTACCACTGGTTAGCCGATTATGTGCATTTACTATCATTTTATTCTCCCTAGTACAAAGGTCGCATGTTTCATGCCCTTGTACAGAGGCAAATTAATATGATTGATCTTCCTTTTATTTCCACAGATTTCCAAAATATTTCTTTTGGTGTTAAGGTTTCAATGCCCGAAAACTCCGATATATATTTAATCAATATGCCACATTTTTTTAACGATTGCAACTTAAAACATCTACACGTATCTCAGTCTTTGCAGATACTCTATTCGTTAATCTAATTAATGGACCAACCATTTGTGTTTATTTTCACTTTATTCTCGCTCACACAAAATTAATATGTTTTATGCCCTTGACACTTTATTATATGCGCTTATTCAGATGAGCCACATTGATGTGTTGGATCAGACTTTCGACTTGCAAGATTTTGAAAAGGATTCTTCTCATGTCAAAGTTTCCAAATCCTGAAACTACCACGTATATTTAATCAATATGTCACATTTTCCTTTGATTAAGTTTTAAACCTATCCACACATCATGGCGTCAAGGACTGTTCTATTCAATAATCTAATTAATGGCTCGCCTATGTGCATCTATTGCCACTTTACTCTCACTCAAACGAGCATCTTTGTCATTGGTAACCCCAAGACCTTTGCCATGTGTCCTCACTTTGATTTATTTCTCCTTCTGCTTAGTTGGTAAATGGGCGTGTGCTCTATTTAGCCTCTTCACGCTGCACTATTCTACTGGTTTTTTGACTTGCATTTTACGTTGTTGTTGTTGTGCTATTGTTGCTCTCTTGTTGTTGCTACTGCATGTCATGATGCTTCCTTCAACCGAATAAATGCCCTGAAATTTCAATAACAAACACGTGAGAATCGAGAACCTTCTAACCATATCATCTTCTGCACTCAAATGGAAAGTATCAATTTTTTCATAATGTGTATATAGCGTAGAATACTATGTGCGTTGTCATGACTTACAACACACTCACCTGTAGAGTTTCTTAGATGCCATATATAGACAACCAATTTTCTATGCTTAAAAATTTCAATTTTCCTTTCCCCTTACCTTTGACTATTGGAAACGATCTAAATTGTAAATATTTCTTCTTTCATTTGGCTCCAAGTATGCCAATTCTATGAATGACTGTGCTTGTTTCTTTGTTTCCACTTATTTTCCAATGTTGACAACATTTTATGAGCTTTCACCTATGAGGACACCTCCTTTCCTTTTCATCATGGAATTTTCCTTGACAACAAATGTCATCACTTTGTTGTTCACTAGCTCTACAACAATCCAATCATCACTCCAAATCATTGAACTTGACCTTCTTTCTTCCACAAAGACATCTTCTCAATGCTACTGCATTTACTTCTCCGATGGTACCTCTCAACATAGACTTTTCTTATGTTTGCTTACAATAGCCATGTCATCTCTAATGCCCTCCATTTGGGTTTCATTATCATGCTCTAGTGCCCTACAAAACTATGTGTATGTTCACTCTTAACCATATTCTAGATGTTTTTTTGTTCCTTCCCTCTCTTCACCACTGTCACTCTGACTAATGTCGTGTTTCTTTTCTCTTTCTTTCCTTCTTTTCAGGACTCTGCCAATTAATGAACTGGAAGTCCGCGAACGTCTTGCAACTTTGATTGGGGACCTGGACCTTCTTCAAATTGTACAAATGTCGACATACCAACCCGGTTCTTCAACGTCACACACCCTTGCCTCTTCTGTTGTTGCTTCAAAACAAGATTTTGTGTCATCATCAACTCAGTTATCCTCCACTCTACCTGTTTCCATTCAATTCATGGCGCTATTCTCCTATCGTAAAAAATGGTTGATCCAGGGTAGCGTGCTTGGAAAAACATATGTTTTCTCCTAAAACAATGCTTGAGGATCCGGAAAGGTCTTTGGATTTGACCTCGTTGATTCTATCAATGATAGAATCCATCTCTCTGCCTTCGGTGATCTGGCAGATTCCTTGCATGACCTTGTCCAAATTGGGAAGCTTTACATGGTTTCAAATGGCACTATGAAACCAACAAACACAAATTACAACCATTTGGATATAAAATAGTAAGTCTCCCTCTCATCAACCTCCACAGTTGAACCTTCCTTAGATGATTTTCTGACAATTCCTTTCCATTATTTCCGTTTTAAATCTATAGAAGAAATCAGATCTGCAAACCTTGGCTTAATTGTCCACATCATTGGCATTGTCATGTCCAATTCTCTAACTTCCACCATTCGTCGAAGAGATGACTCTAAAATACCTAGGAAAATTATCAGCTTAGAAGACATGTCTGGCTATAATATTGACATCGCCCTATGGGGGGAGAATTACCACACCTTGGGCAAGCAACTCGTTTAACTCGTCTCTTTTGGTGCTTCGACCATGCTTGCAATCAAACGAGGTCGCATAGTTTAATTTAATGGAAGAACTATTGGGACTATCCCAACCACCAACCTCATGCTAGATCACACAATTTCATAGACTAATCAGCTCCAATCATGGTTTCATCAAAGAGACTGCTTGGCCTCTTCACCATTGTTAAGTAGAAAATTCTCGGGGCCTTCCGAGCGGGGCCACCCACAACGTACAACTGTCGACCTCATAAAATTGCATCCCACCAGAAAACCAACATGGTTGTTTGTGGAACCATCACCTCTATTGACATGCAAGATTTCTACTTCCTTGCATGCCCTCTCTCATTTAATGCTATGCAATGCATGAAAAAATTTGTCAACCACTCAAATGGAATGTGGCACTACACAAAATGTGGTGGGGCCTTCCCGGAATGTGACTATCGGTATGTGTTGATATTTGAAAGAAAGACCACACAGGCATACTAGAAAATGTCATCGCATTTGATAATGTTTCAACTGAACTCATGGGTGTCCAAGCAAAATACTTGTTCATACTCTCCAGTGATCCTGGTGTTATCCACGAGCTTCGTGCAAGGGTTTCATGTCGTCCTTTCCTCTTCACATTGTCTATGAAAATAGATACCTTCAACGGTGTGGACCATTTGAAGTTTGTACTAACCAATTGATAGGAAATCACCTATAGCTTTGCATGTTCTGTTCTCCTCTAGGAAATCAATAAAATGTCTACTACTTTAGTTGTCTAGCGTCTTTGAAAGTTGATTTATTTTCCCCATACCACCCTAAAGTGTAAACAATAACTTCTTTATGATTTTCCATTCATTGTCATTTCATCCCTTGCTACCCCCTTTTGGTTCACTTCATCATTGTACTTCTTTTCTTTATGTATATACACCTATGGTACATGTTGCAACTTCCACCTTTGCATAATTCTCCATATTTTGCTTTTACATATAGTATATATGTTTTTTTTCTTATTCCTTCTGAACAAAATAGAATATTTACATCCTTTTATATTATTCTTTATGCACCTAAATACAAACACTCTCTTCTTACAAAGGGTTGTTATTTGGTTGCCTTAAATCTACTTGGTAAATGTATGATAGATAGTTATCGATCACCACAAAAATACTTCATTGAAATAAGGTTGATTCTAATCTCATTCTACGCTCCAAAGATAGCTTTGACAAAGTTCCAACAACAAAATTTGAATCGCACAGCATTAGTACACAAAATCAAATAAACATAAACTCTATTATAAAAAGGTTTCTCCACCCACTCAACTTCAGCTACTTTGTTAAAAGAAACATCTAATTTATAAGCTAGAAGGCACTATTTTGAAAATATACCCACTAATTATGTTCTCTCTTTTGGGGTCTATGTACTCTATTGTTGTGCTTAAGACAACTCTTTCTTGTCTCCTATATTCACTTGAACTTGTGTCCCCATGTTTGTATCAGGATGGACATGCCAATGTCTTCTCCAAACCCCTCAATAAATGCTTGAAAGGGACTCCTTTATGCATAGAATAAATACACCTCCAACAAACAAAGACGACTAAAATATAAAGTTTATTAAAACACACAAACCTGTCCAATTATACCCCCATCTAATGTTTCTCTTTCGCAACATCCTGAAGCTTCACTTGCAAACCCATCTCCTTCAACATTCCCCACTTTGATTGTACCTACTCTTAAACTTCCTCCATTCACTGCCACTTCTTTCCCATATACATCACACACCCCACCATCGACTCATCCTCCTTCACCCTCCCATCCCCATATTTTGTTCAACCCTTCCCTTAACCATGCACACCACCAATTTCGTGAAAGGATAAATGACTTCTCTCCCTTGCATATCTACTCCATATGCAAAGAATCGTACCCAAATATGAAGAAAAAAAATATTACATGGCAACCTCTCTTTCCACTGTTGTGCAACTACAAAATCCACCCACCGCTTCTCCCTCTCAAACAAAATGGACCCTGGCTACCAATCATTTGTCTTTGCTTCTCTAACAAAAATAGAAGAAATGTTCATATTATGTGTCAGCCCAATATTGCAAGTCACCCATGCATGAGGTGGAAAGTACAAATAAATTTGTCACACTATTTGTTTCCCACAAGTAATGACTGTCATCGCCAACATTTTACCATGCTTGGTTTCCAAAATGGACATCATCGATGTTACTAAGCATGGCTCTCACCAGAAAACATATGATTTCATTGTTAACGAGACATGTGTTCTTGCAACTTTAGAGTAAAAAATAGCCCATAATCCCTACTACAAGGATGTCCAACTGGACCAAGCTACAATATTTGCCTTGCCGACTCAACCTATCGATATTTCTTCTCTTATCTGTCGCATCTCCTTGTCCTTTACTAAACCACGACTTGACTTCCCTACTTTCGATGATAACATTCCTGCACACCCCACTCCAACAAACCTCCAACCATCCTCTCCTAATTCTAATTTACACAAATACAAATGAGGCAAAATAAGAAACTTGAAACATTCACCACAACTAACACCATGCACGCAATACGACCCATGAAGAGAACAATACCAGACCGCTTAGAGCTTTGTTCAAAAAAACTTGAGAAAGTCAGATTGTATGCATATACCTATGAGATAGAGAAGTTGGAGGTCGTGAGAGTAACTTTGAGGGCGACCCTCACTACGAAAACTCCTACACACCCTAATTGCATTAATTTACCACTCGTTGCTACTACACACAATGACTGAAGGCCCCAAATGACTACACCTTGTACCATCGCTGCAGTCAAATAACCACTATACTTCTGGAACACATTACAAAACTTAGTAATCCTCAAACGAGGAGCGAGGAATGGCTTAGACTAGAAGCGACCCTACACAATGAAGAAGTTCCTCCCACCATAAATGTATCCCTCATTGCTTGAAACCCACCATCAAACCCCATTACAAAGCTAATGCCAAATAATCAAACGAAGTACTCTAAGACCTTCATGAGATGAGCGCCCAATAAAACATCCTCAACACGCCTAATTTTCATGGATATCACATGAGAGTGAATTTAAATGACACCTTCAAAACCTTATCTCTTTCCACTACCACCCCATTAGGGAATGTAATTTTGATTTTTAAAAACAACTTAAATTATCAATTTTTCAAAAAATTAATTAAAATATATAAAAAAAATTATTTCAATAAGAATTAAAATGAAATTTAATAGAAATAAAATTATTTACATACTCTTCTTTAAACGCATACATTTTATAATAAAAAAAAAATGAAAATCTCGTGAAAATTATGAATAAAAAAACAATTTAGATAACCAGTATCAAATTAGAAATAAACGATCTAAAATACACCATATCACACAACATTTCATGGAAGAAAGATATCGAGAAAACAAATCAGCTAAAATCACAGTACAGGGACACGGATTTCTAAAGATGTGCAGACGCACTAATAAAATCTTAAATCAATAAGCACTGAGATGGAAAGAATCAAACCTGTTGAAGCAAAGTCGACTCAATGCCAGCCGGCGTTCACAGAAAAAAATAATGGTGCAATTCACATGCCACCTAACACCAACGATTCCGTTGGCATAATCGAAGCACCAACGATTCTTTTGGCTTAATCAAAGTTGTGGTCAAGGGGAATCCAGTCATACCGGCCCCTACAGCGTCAATGATCAAAACGCGTTCATATCGGAGTTGAATTGACTATAGAGCGAAGAAAGTGCACATATTGACTTGACTTGAGTAGTTCAGATAGTTACTAATCAGCCTGTCATACGGCATTAAATGGCTTGGTACATGTATGTTCTATAACAAAATAACAGTCTTTGGTGGCTACATAAATTAAAAATAAAAGCTGTGTGTTATTTTGTTATAGAGCATGCATGTACCAAAGTATTTAATGCCCTATGATAAACTGGTTAACCCTTACCTAAATTGCTTCCATCAAAAAACATTCACGGTGAAATATTCCACAAATTTCTTCCATAAAAAGCATTCCACGCATCGACGAAGACTTTTGTTGAGTGGGTTAGAGGGGCCAAAATTTGTTCGCGTGAAATATTGCACTAATTAGCTTGTGGGGCCCGAAATTTGTTCAATGGAAAGGACTTTCTCTTGAAATGTTTGCGTAGATTCCGTGAATGAAGATGTGTACGTTAGAAAATCTTGTCTTCGTTGAAGTACACGATGCCTTTCTTTTATATATAGAATAGCCTGGCATGCACTGCACCTGCAGGCTCTCCTTTGTCCAGTAACCTTGAGAATCCAAGGAACAGATTCTGCTTTCTCTCTTGTCATGGGGCAAACCATGAAGCTATTCTACATCATCCTGCTTCTCTTCATCATCACTGTTTTTCCTGCCAAAGCAGTCGAGGAAAGTGTGTGCAACCACGACTTTAACTATACGAAGGGCAGCAAGTTTGAGAGCAATCTGAACAGAGTCTTCAAGAGTCTTGTTCAACACACCTCTCAAACTGGTTTTAATACTTCTGTGGATGGCCAAACATATGGCCTCCTACAATGTAGGGGAGACACAACAGTTGATCAATGTCACAACTGTTCACAAGAAGCAACCACTAGAATTCGACAGGACTGTGGGAATGCTGGCGGTGGTTCAATCTGGTTGGATGCCTGCTTCTTGCGCTATGAAAACTACAGTTTCTTCGGACACCTGGATACTGTTGATGAAGTTTATGTTTACAATGTAGATAATGTGTCCACCCCCGATGTGTTTAAAGCGGCTCTCGAGAGCCTATTCGCCAATTTGTCGGCTGAAGCAACAGGATCTGGATCTAAACTATATGCTTCCGGAACAACTACAGACTCCTTGTCTCGAAAGATTTACGGTCTGGTCCAGTGCTGGAGAGATATATCTAGTAAAAATTGCAAAGCCTGTCTCTCATATACAATCAATTCTATTTTCTCAAGTTTTTCTGGGAGCGAAGGAGCTAGGGGTTTGATCGGAAGCTGTACTGCTCGTTATGAAATCTATCCTTTCTTTAATTCGATTTTGCCTCCATCCCCATCCCCATCCCCATCCCCAGCAAAAGCACCAGCTATTACACCGGTGGCATTCCCATCCCCAGCAAAAGCACCAGCTATTACACCGGTGGCTGATACACCAGCGAAGCAGATCACAAAGTCGAGAGCTTATGCACCAGGGAAGCAGATCGCGGGGTCACATAAGAAGTCTTCAATGAAAATGATCATAATTTTAGGTGTGGTTAGCAGCTGGCTTCTCGTGTAGGTGTGATTAATGGTGGATTTTGCTCACTAGGTTTATCGGAGTAATATCATATTATGTATATTTATTTTGAGAATGTATTGAACATATAATAGATAGAGGGGTTTTGTATCAGCAGTATAAAAAATAGAATTTAAGGTTAGTAAAAAATCATACCATTTTGGCTAATTTTTTTAATTGTAGATTCATGTTCAAAATCAAATTTTTCTTTCTGAATAGAAGTAAAATTCATTAAAATTTTATATTTTAAATAGGTTATATGACTTTTTTAATTGTAGAGTTATGTTCAAAATCAAATTTGTCTTTTTGAAAAAAGTAAAATTCATTAAAATTTTATATTTTAAATAGGTTACATGATTTTAATTGTAGAGTCAGGTTCAAAATCAAATTTGTCTTTTTGAATAGAAGTAAAATCCATTAAAATTTTATATTTTAAATATGTTACATGATTTTTTTTAATTGTAGAGTGCCGCTCAAAATCAAATTTGTTTTTTTGAATAAGAGTAAAATTCATTAGAAATTTATATTTTTAAATAGGTTACATGAAAGAAGAATACCATGGGTAAAAACCAAATATTGTCAAAACCATTCCAAAAACTATGGCATGACAAAACTTTGAGTCTGATAGTTAAAGAATAATACCATGGGAGAAACATTGGGTTTCCAAAACCATGTAAAAGTCCATAGACTATAAAAACTTGAAATTCTATAATTTAATTTATTTAACTGTATAATTATATAATTAAAATTATAAAATAATTCTACATAATTTTAAATACATGGGAGAAACTATGATTATCTTAATATTTTTTTATTTTATTTTATTTGATTGACAATATATTTGAATGAAATAAAAATATTCTAATTTATATTATAATGGTTTTATTTTATTTTAATACTTTTATTTATTTTTTTTTTTAAATTTTTTTATTTTTTTTTATTATAATTGATTATCCAAAGTATTTATATAATATAACAAAAAAACACAACAAGACAACATCTATTAAATATATAATTTTTTTTAATTTGTATAAATAAAAACGAATCACATTAAATTGTATACCAAACTCCATAATTATTAACTAATTTTGAATTAAAAAATTGAAGTATTGATTTTTTTAAAATTGATTTAATTTTAAATTTTATTCTTAATTTTTATAATGTATAAACGAATCGCATTTCAACTTATCTATTGAATTATAGACCGAACTCAATAATTACTATTAAGTAATTTTGAATAAAAAAAATTAATTATGAATTTTATTTTAATGGACTCAATTTTAAATTATATTCTCAACGACGACCTTTTAAAATCTTCATGATATTTTTTCACTTTTTTAACGTATTAAGAGGAAGGTTTATAACCTTCTTGCGTGTCTATACCAAATTAAATAAACGTTTGAACTGATGATAAGCATGGCACCTAAACACCTTTGATAGCATCGTATATAATAGTAGTTCTACGGCATTATAAAATCTCAGATTTATTATATCTGTTAATTTTTTCTATCTCAAAAATATCTCTAAGATAGTTTTTCTAATTTTTATGAGTACCTATCAACAAGTGGTATTTTCATATAATAAACCAGTGGTATTTTCATATAATAAATTGCAGATTAATAGGAAAATAAATAAGTTTTTATGAGCCTTTATCAAGTAGGATTAGTTCATTCACCAGAATTGGTTTAGTATTGATTAATATAAATGGTAATATCTAATTTTGGAAAAATAATTATTATTTTTTCAATATTATTGAAAATTTTGTTTTTCAAATATTTGATTGAACTATAATTTTGGAGGTTTTATTGTAGCCTTTCTGCCATGTGTATAACTGTTTTAAATTTTTTTGTTATAATTTCTGGATGTAGTTACAATATTTACGTCATGATTTTTAAATATTTGTGCAAGAAATCATACTCATGTAAATAACCTAAATCTAATAATTACTAATTATAAGAGCTATATGTGAAAAAATAAAATTAAGAAAGAAATGTGATTCTAATAAATAAAAAATCAAGCATTCAAATTATTTTTTGTTATTGTTAATTAGGTCTTTGTATTCATTAATTGTAAATACGGATATAACGTAGGGTTAATACTTTTATGTTTGCTTAACATATTTTTATTTGATTTTAAAAAATAGTAATTATATAAAATATAATTTTTTTTAATAAAATTAAAAGAATGGTTCACAAATCTAAACAATAACTATTTCATATAGTTATTTCATATATATATATCATAAATTATAACCATAAAATTTATGTAATATAAATTTAATAAGTTAGGAAATAAATCTTAAACGTCTAAAATTAAGAACTATTACCCAAACTATTTAACAAAATTTGGCATTCGAAAAACTAATAATTAAATAAATAATAAACTCACATAATTCTAAAAACTAATCATTTAACAAAATTAAGAATTCTAAAACCCAATAACTAAAATAAGCCTATTTAAAAAGAATAATCTAAAAATAATAACTAAAAAATAAACTCACAATAACTAAATAATAAACTTACAAAATGTAATTATAAAAAAATAACATAATGGATAAGCTAAGCTCACATATTCATGCATTTTTAAAGTAAATAAATACATGAAATAAACTAACCACCAACGTGACGAAGGATAAGTAGTAGGTGTGTTTCTCGCTCGACACTTGCTCAAAAAAAAAATATAACTAGAAGTCAAATTGATTTTAATTAGTAAGTGGTTGAACCAGTGGATAGGTTGTAAGAGGGCACACAAGAGAGTTTGATTTTAATCTTCTAACATTATGAAATTTTAACCAATAAAGGAAAATGTAATAAGTATAAAATATAGAATTAGAAATAAATACAAATACAATCATATATTTGGAGAATTAACCCTTATTTGTCTTGTGTTTATTAATCGATATTCATTATTAAATGTAATTGTTATGTGATTGTTAATTAGTTGGATATGGGAGATTTAGTCCAACTAATATAGTTCTTATTTTGGTGTTTTGTTGAGATATTTTCTCAACCAATTGATTGTACGGTTAAGATATAATTTCTTTCTTGGATATAATTTCTTTCTTGAACCAATATTTGTTGTATTGATATGTGATGTTGAATAAAATGCAAGGTAGTTTTGGTGTGCAAACAAGTTTTTCAACTTGGTAGCTAGGAGCTTTGGGCCTTTCTCCTTAATGGAGGGCTGATGATAATGGGATATGCGTTGCAGAAATAAGTTTAAACTAGCATAGATTGTTTTGAAGTTTTTACATGTTTAATGTGGGATGTGGAGTTGCATAGCACTTCTATGAATGGAGACTTACGGCAATAGATCATAGTGGATTCTTTGTCTGTGCACCAATGAGCTTTAATACTACCAATAACCATCGTATCATTCTCAAATCCTTCAGATTTAATATCACTCAGATTATGAGCACATCCAACTAAAATGTTGCAACGAAAAGAATTACGAGATGATAGTGAATCCAGAGAATTGGTGATGGGCTCAATCATTCAAATTGAACCTATCATGTTGTCAAATTTCTCATGGAGAGTGTTTTGGTGAGTAATTTTGTATACTTTTTTCTGTAGCCATTGATGGTCTGCGATAATGGTTATCTCTGAAACAGAGTAGTGTCATTGAGTACATTAGTATGCAAAGAAATTTTATTGTTGGGGTTGTTGCCCATTTTTCAGCAAAATGCAAAACCCATTAAAACCATGGGCAGACAAAGGGGTTTTTGCTATATACTGTCCTCTGCAACTCTTTTAGGCGTTAGAGAATTAAGGTCATGGATGTTCCCTTCTAGACTAGAGACGATAGTTTCATCCATGTCGCACTACCCTTTCTGTGATTTGTGTTGACATTACACAACATTTGTAAGGGATCTGTGAAATGGAATTTTACTTGTTGTTAGTGCACGACCGCGAACTCTTATCACAATGTAAACACTATTTTATAATGGCAATGCACAACATCCTGTGAATCTTTGAATTTGGGTATTGTAGTAGTTAAAATTATTAGCATTATAATTTGTTTATAAAATTTGTGATGATGAACTGTCAAAATCACATAAGGCGGTCAGTTGTAAACCTAACTCTAGATACATTTTGTATCTAGACCACTCTTCTATATCACTGGCGAGTACAGTGGTTGGTACTCATGTACCTCGGTAGATGGGAGCTCATCCATAGAATGACTAGCAGTTTAGTTATTGCAAATCAATAATCAACTGTGTCTGAAGCAATTATTTTAAGAGATTGAGTGGTGTAAAACTCAATATGGATGGTTTTCTAGATATCTTGACGGTTATGGATCTATGGAAGGATGCCTCATTTTTTGAAGACGTGAGAATGGTCTTCTGGTGAGGTTATGTGGCATCTTGGGATGTTGTTCAGTAATTTACTTTAGGAGATCCATGTTTCATGAGTTCGAGAGTGGAACTCAAGAATCCAGTTTGCTCACTACACCTTTCTGAGGGTTATGAGACAACTTGATGGATTTGGCTCTATGAGATTTCAAAGATGTTTAAAGAATCTAATGAAGACGGTGTAGAGGAAAAGATCAAGACAAGTGCTCATTAAGGGAGGGACTTGGAGAACTAACTCCTACTTGTCTTGTGCATTAATTGATATTCAGCATTAAATGTAATTGTTATGTGATTGTTAATTGGTTGGATCTGAGATATTTAGTCCAACTAATATAGGTTGCTCCTATTTTGTTGTTTTGTTGAGATATTTTCTCAACCAATTGATTGTGTGGTTAAGATAGAATTTATATCTTGAACCAATACTTTTTGTATTTATATGTGATGTTTAATGAAATACAAGGTAGTTTTGGTATGCAAACAAGTTTTTTAACTCATATTTTTCAAATTAAACCAAATCTATGGGCCAAAGGCCGAAAACAAATTCAATAATAGTGAAATGGAAATAGATTTTTGTAATGTCCCTTCCTAATTGTTTTCCCAAGGTGAGGAGAAACCATTTTTGGCCATTTTGTTATTTTTGGCTTAATGCAAATTCGATGGAAGAACTTAGGAGAAAGGGGGTTGATGTGCCTTTTAGTGGATTGTGGGGGCCACTCACCCACAGAAAATACGCACCCTTTGGAGGAAGCTCGATTTTCCTAAGTGTGGATTTGAAATATTTGATGGGGCCACACGTGGGGCCCAATGAAGCAAGAATAAATAGAAAGAAGTGAGCATAATTTAGAGTTTTTGATCATTTGAAGAATTTTGTTGTTTCTTTGGTTGTTTAGCTAAGCTATGGAGTGTTGTTCAGCACAAGAGCTTCCCAAGGAGTGAAGCTCACCCCAACCTTCGATCAACTTCAAGTGTCACCCTATGAGGGATTCCATTGCCCATGTCAAATTGTCATCTTCTAGAGGAGAATTTTTAGTAGTAGATCCAACCATACACCCAATTCGAATTGCAGGCTGGAGGGACTGCATCATCTCCACTCTAGATTGCGGAGTCACTAGAGAGGGAGATCTTGGTTGGAGGTTTAGCAGGTGGATTTGGGAGTTGGGTTGCAGAGAGATTATTGGGAGTCTAATTTGGGGTGGTTTGTAGTCTTATAGCATTTTCAATTGTAGGCAGTGAGCACCAGTGTTGGAGGAGGGCCAAACCCCAAGGGTCGAAATTGGCAAATCAAAACTAGGAAAAACCCTTTCTAGGATTTTCTAGGTTTTTGGAGAGGAGTACATCTCCAAAGTTACAGAAAATTTTGGGTTGTTTTATGGGGGTAAATCCAGTGTTGGAGGAGGGCCAATGCCCAAGGGGTCGAAATTTCCAAGTCAAAACCAGACAAAACCCTTTTTGGGCTTTTCTGATTTTTTAGAGAGTACATCTCCAGAGTTACAAAAAATTATGGGTTGTTTTGAGGGGGTAAATCAAATCTAGAAGTCAGCTAGAAGAGCAGTTTTTAGGGGACAGCACAGTATTTTGGAGGCAACAAAAATTACATCAGCTAGGTATTATTTTATCATCCACCTAAGACATGTATATTTCCTTGTGCAAGCCCAGGTGCACTCCTTCCACCTCATATTGTACTCCAACAGTTATAATTAATAAAAATTGGCCCATTTGGTGTTCCAGACAAATTTATGTTTACATGTGTGTTTACTAAGTAAATTTATGTGTTGTAATTGTTGCATGTCTTTGTTATATCTATAAAATTTTACTTTGGAACATTACAGTTGTATCAGAGCATGATCTTGGCCAGTTGTGGGGAGGATAGCAAGATCATGGAGGAGTTGTTGAGGTAGAGCCAACAATTGGTGAGGCAGAACCAACAGATTCTAAAGGGGATGCAACGACTGATACATAACCAACACAAGAGCCAAATACATACATGTGCATCCCAACAGTACAACACCCACATGTATGGTCTATCTGACCATCATACCATGCCTCATTCCTTGGATGAATAGGAGAAGGAGAAGTATAGTTCAAGGCTTGGACCATCATGTTATACACGAAGATGATTTTGCTGGTGGAGACTTGGTTTTAGACATCAGGCCACATATGAGGAGGCCAAACATAAGGTTGAGGGCATGCAGGGTTGTGAGGAGAACATAGATGAACACATCGTGACACAAGAGCCACCCTTGTGGGAGTTTCCTTTGGTATAACTGATTGACACATTGGTGGAGATAGTTGGGCACACGCCCATAGGACCATCCATTGATGAGGTGCCAATAGGCACAGAGGTACCCAAAGCTATAGCAGACTTCCTAGATAATAACTACATCCAACAACATGGAGAGCACCATAAGAAGCGTGAGCTAGATGAGGATGTTATGCTTGAGGAGGTACATGTGGTGGGGTAGCTCGAGACTCTGGTTGAGCCCATCATGGAGGAGGATGGGAAGTCATCTTTTGGGTCTGCCATCAACGGGGAGCAGATAGATGCACAGGTAGCTAGCAGAGATGCAGTACTTACATTCAGTAGCTTTCTTCAGGCTTACGTAGATGGGGCCTACAATACAATTAGGTTACCTCTGCACATTGGAGGGAGAGTGCTGAAGTTACCTAGACAGATTGTATATATTGTTCAAGCTAGTGCGAGGAGGTGACATGAGTTGTGTAGGGAGAAACACTCACATGATAGATTTTCTACATACTTGTGGACTCTTGCATTTGATCCCTCTCATGGGGTTTGGTGGTGTTGATGCCTCGAAAATCGCTGCAACAACAATGGGGGATAACCACCTAGTCCGGACCTTAAAGCAGCTCCTTTTCC
>APFE031079234.1:2366-23444 GCA_000404065.3 Pinus taeda | reverse complement strand
CCCGTTGACCTCGCTTTGAAATTATCAAACCTGTTGACTTTAGATTGTTGCATTTGTGTTGACCACATTTGACTTTTGTTAACCAAATTTCCATAGTGATGCATTTTGATTAGACGTTGACTTGAATTTGACAAGCTATTTTCCAGTTATAAAATTAGAGATTGGTTCTCTCTCATTTGAAGATGTTTGACTTTGTTTTTATTATCAAAATGTTAACCTTTAACTCATTGTAATTGGACAAATTGAATTGGAATCTCTCTCAAAAGGAAAGTTGTTGGGGTTTTCCCCTTAGTGGGTTTTTCCCTCGTCACTGACCTAATTTTGGTGTCTCTTTCTCTACTTTGATCTCTACTGCTCATTGGTTATGGTTGTGTTTTTTCAAGTGTTTTTTCAAGAAGTATGTAATATCTTGGAAGTAGTTACCATATTTGAAAAAAATTCTCTAGTCTTGCTTTCACTAGAAAAACAACAGGATGGGCATGTGAAATCTTTTCCCTACAGATGCTCCCATGTTAAGAGTTGTTTCCTTTCCATAAGCCATAGAAAATGTGTGACCTTTGGCCGTAATTTTCTTTCTCGTATCCTCTCCATAGAGGTTCCTGAGGTATATCTAAATAGCCTGTCAGGATCCCGTAGGCTTCCTTTATGGTGAACATCCCTTTCGATTTATAGCCCCAAGTTAATTTATCCTTGTCATGTGCCACGTGGATTTTCTTTTCTTTGAGGTATTGGTCTTAGATCGACCAACCTTGCAAATCTCGATCTTTGGTCCAGTTGTCCACTATTCTCCATTCCTGCCATTGGGATTGCGAGATGGTTTCTTTCCAAAAGTTTGCAACTTGAATAATGCCATGAGAAATGGTGAACTCCATGAGTGGCCTAAGCTCTTATCTATTCTCTAGGTGCGAAATTTGTTGCCAGGATTCCTCCCAAAACTTGTCTTTTTTACCATTTGTGATTTTCTTGGATAATTGATTCTAAATAATGGATTTGTTTTCTTGTGCAAGATTCCATATAGAATACCCACAAGGGAACACTGATGTTCTTACCTTTTTCGCTTGAGTGTTGATTGGGGTATATTTCCTATCCCAAATTTGTTCCCATATCTTTGAACCTCCTTGGATCCATCTCCACCATAGTTTTTCCCCCATAAGTTTGTTGAGCATCGCAGGGTCCCACAAGCCTAGTTCTCCTCCCATTTATTTAGACAAACCTTCTCCCAAGACCTCAATGCCCAATTCTTATCCTGTTAAGCCCCTTTCCGTAGAAACTTTTTGAACCTATAAACAGTATCCTTATATACCTCCTTTGGAGTTGGTAAAATTGATTGTTGATGGACCATAATGGTTTGTAATACTACCATCAAAAGAGTGACACAACTTGCAATGTTCAACGATCATAAAGCCGAGTTATCCAAATGCTTGGAATTTTTTTTTGCGACTTCTTACCAACATGAAGTCTTGAGTCTTATCATGAGAGAAAAATACCTAGGTTTTTCACAGGAAGGGTTCCTACTTGGAACCCCAAGTTTCCAACCATATTTCTCTAAACCATTTTGTTAGTGTTGAAAAAATACATACTGGACTTCTCCCCATTAATTAGAGTACCATAAGCATCCTGTAAATATGAAAGTATGATGTCCAAGGTTCTGGTCTTTTGCAACATTGTTTCTCCAAACAACATGATATCACCAACAATTTTTTGATGTGTTATTGGAAGATATTGGCCCAATATGCAGATGCCTTTAGGGTTTCCCTGATTAACTACCATCTTTATGTATCTCTCCAATCCTTCTTTTGCTATGATAAATAAGAAAGGGGATAATGGATCCCCTTTCCAAAGACCTTTAGATGCTTTGAATGTATGAGTAGATGAACCATTAAAAAAAATGGAAAAAAAAGTGTGGATATGAGGGACTTGATCCATCTGATCCATTAGGGGGAAATCTAAAAATTGTTAGGACACTAAGGAAGTATTTCCAATTTAATCTACCATATTTTTTAGATAGGTCTAACTTAACAAACATTTTAGGTTTCCTGCTCTTTTTTAGCGAGTGGACTACTTCATGTGCATTGACACTTCTATCTAGAATTTTCCTTCCCTCCACAAGCCTCATTTGCTCTAGGGCATTAATATGTTTTACCATGGGCTTAATTCTTTTAACAATGATTGTCAAGATGATTTTGTACACTACATTACATAAGGTTATGGGTCTGAAGCCACTTGGATCACTAGAATTTTATTAGTTCTAGGAATCAATGATAAAAGTTGTATTCAAACCAGACCATACTTGTTGGAGGCGTCTAGACTCCTTGAATAGGGCATGCACTTCTTTTTCAATAAAAGGCCAACATGCCTTGAATAATTTTGTCATGAAGCCATCTGGACCCGTTGTTTTGTTGCTGTGAATTTATTTCACTGCTTCCTCCGCCTGCTCGAATAATATTTCCCTTGTAAGAGCAACATTTTTTTTCGGGTTAATCAATTTGGGAATATGGTTGGTAACCCTAGTGATGGCTTCTGCTCTGACCTAGTCACCTTCCGTCAATAGTTCTTGATAAAAAGAAACCAATTATTCCTCCATTTCCTTATGTTTCACCAACTTGTTGTCTTCCCTTAAGGTCAGGGAGAAATTCTGATTGTGATATAGGTGCTTGATCATGGCTTTATGAAATAACTTGGTGTTTTTTTGCCCTCCCACAACCACTGGATTTTGGACTTTTGTCTCCATAACCTTTCCCCTTGTTTGCGATGTAGCTCTAGGTCATGAATTCGTTGTCCCTCCTCCATCAAGGTTTTAGCTCTGCCTTCTCTTATGATTGCAAGTTGGATCTCTTCCAAGTGCACTTCTAATTTCTGCTTCTCCAAGTGAATGTCCCCAAATTTAGTTTGGTTCCATTGTTCTATTCTTAATTTCAATTATGTTAAACATGACAATGGCAGAGACAGAATATGAATGATAAACATTGAATTTCATTTCTTATTAACTTAGATGTACATTTATAAACCATTACAGTGATCGTTGGATTCCGTATTCCAAGGTTTCTTGGACTTCCTTTGACTGGCCAACTTCCATACTAACCCTTGGATTAGGTTTCCAACATTCCCCCCCTTAATCTGAAGGGGTATGTATGAGTCCAAGAAGAGAGTTGTAATACAAAATGTGCAAAAAATGCATGGCAACACTAGGCTGAATGTGCTCTCTGAAATGTTGGTATAAAGGGGGAGTTTAAGTATGAGCACCAACACTGGAACCTTAGTGCAGTTCCCGGAACTCTTCCAAATCTAGCATGAAGTTGAGGTCTTCTACCAAAGGAAGTTCTCCTAATGTTTTGAATAGGGCAACCTTCAACCTTGAAAGGGAGGTTTCACCCCGCATAAAATGGGAGAACCTCAAGCTGAAAAGGGAGGTCTCGATCTGTGATGGTTTAAGGATGACCACCAACTCTGGAATGCTTAATGCAATTCCTGGAACTCTTCCAAAACTAGCAAGAAGCTGAAGTCTTTTGCTAGAGTATGTGTTCCCAATTCTTTGAAGAGATGTCTCAACCCTGCATAGATGGTTTAAGGTTGACCACTAACCGAAGGCATGCTTAGTGGCATCTTTGTCTCCGACTACAACTCTTAATTCGGTATGGCAGGTTGTGGCTCAAGGTCACTTGATGTGGCTTTGAAGCTTGTATATGACCATCATTTTCCCCCCTGTCAGATACAAGGTGAGAAGATGGCGAAAACTCAACTGCAAGAGTTTTCAATACTCTAGAACAAGTTCTGACATATGACTGAAATATCTTCTTGGTTGTTGAAGCCCATCGCTAAGAAGCGATCCATCCAAGATGAATCTTTTTTCTTGTAGGAGACTTGTTTTTTGAGCATCTGTGTGAAGAATGAGTATGCTGACCACAATGCTTGCACAGATGAAGATCAAAACAATGATTTTTTATATGGCCAACTCAGTGACAGTGTTGGCATTTAACAACTTTTCATTGCGAATGTGGAGGCGCAGAATCTGGAACATTTGAAGGTGAACCTTCATGAAAAAACCCAACACTCTAAAATTTGATGGGCTTTGAGTAATTTGGAATATGAAGGGACACATACTTTTCATATCCAATGTTGGTTTTGTGCTTGTTATGGACAAGCTCTTCCAAAGGCTTGATGATGGGCTTGGGAAGTGCAGCCTGAACTTCTACATCTGCATGCAAATGTGCTCTGGAATTGGGCATTGAATCAACCTCAACTTTATATTCTTGCTGTTGATGGGAGTCTGTCTCAATGTTCTGAACATAAACAAGTTCAGAATGATAACTCCACTGCTGTAATTCTTCTTGTTGATGATGAGATTCAAGCTGTAAAAATTCTAATTTTTCTTGTGCATTTTGTATACATTTTTTAATGTCAACAATATTGTCTTTATTGATTATGACTGCGCTGTCAAAAGTGTATACGATTAGAGTTCTCAATAACTCTAATATTCTTTCAAGCTTAGCCATTTTTCTTAACAGATGGCAAATAAAGAGTGTGAGAAATTATACAATATCTTCTTCTACAAACAATATCAAGCCTTAATGGTAAGATTTGGAGCAACCATTAAAACCAACTTTCAAAATATACCACTTAAAGATTGGGCTAAAAATAGTGAGCTTAAACTGTTGGAGAGAAACTCAAAAGGTAGATTCCCAATGCAAAATGGTACATGTAAAGACAAATAAATTCTACCTCAACATGTTTAAAAAATTGAATTCATGCTCTGTTCATGAGAACCTCAACTGGAGCTAATCCTTCCTCGCTCACAAGGTGCAACTGTTATTCTCAGGTCCCTTGTTTTTAGTTTCTGTCAATCTACAACATTGCCTTCTTGGAGCCAGATGCCATCATTCAGGCATGGCTCTGCTGACAACTTCAATTTCCTGCACTTTATTAACATGAATAACCATAACAAGCAAAATGCGTTACTTTTTGAATTGTCTCGGGGTCTTTATACTTGTGGGCGGTTTAAGAGGCCCGCGCGAACTTTTGGAGGTTAAAAATGGGCTGCAACACAGTGCAAAAGCACCCAACTTTCAGAGGTTAAATGTAAATGGGCTGCAACACAGTGCAAAAGCACCCAACTTTAAGGGGTTAAATGTAAATGGGCTGCAACATAGTGCAAAAGCACTTGGGAGATTGAATCTAGAGAATTAAAGCTGAGTTGTGTGCTTTTATGGAATTGTGCAACCTTCCAAAAAGACCGTATCCTAACACCCAACTAAAGTAGAAAGCACGATCTCAACATGCGTGGATTAATCTTAGAGAATGAATATTGATAGGATCAACGTACTTCATACAGCTGACAACGTTTTACGCAGCCCTTCAATTCGTGTTGGGAATACCTGTAAGAAATGCCACAATCTACTAGATTATATTGAAGATACGCCTCTTCCTCAACCAAAAACAGAAACAACACTAGGCTCAAAATAATTGACTTCTTGGTTCTCGGCTTGCTGGGTCAGACTGGGACACATGTTCTTCAAATGTAGATATGATGGATGTTGGCTGGATCTCGTTCAGGGTTTGGATCTCGCTTACCATCATCAACTGGTTCGTAACTAGATCATGGAATTTTGAAAGCCACAAAAGAATGCTGCGCTGCCATGTATTTTCTTTATAGAGGGATACAATATTCACTTCTCAGATCACACTAGCTATAAACTCACGTACTTTACAGTGGAATCGAACAATGTTTCTCTATGACAAAACGACTTGCAGAGCTGTATTTTGAAAACAGAAAGAGACCGTGGCTTGAACCACCATTCAACATGACGGTTGCATTCCCAGTTCTTCTCTCAGTATTACCACACCACGCTGAGATATCTTGCTTGTCGTGATTTAAAAATAAAACAATCTTAGCTCTCAATGGCGGGACAGGAGGAGTGACTTCAATGAGAGGAAATCTGACGGCTGCGTAAATCTATAATTTCAGATTTGATTGCAGGACATGTATGAAGAAATGTACTGCGGATTCTTTCAAAAAAATGACAGAGCTTGTGTTAGGCAACCAGTACAACAAATGAGACTATAATGCGGGGAGATGGGCCTCTAATATCATCTCAGCACAGATAGATGCATATAGGTGTTTTCTGCAAGCACCACAGAGAAAAGAAACCAGTCCATACTTACAAGGAACTCAACAAGATAGTAGAAAAACACTCAAAATAGCCTACTCATTCATCAGACAGGACTTCAAAGAATCATCAGACAGGACTTCAAAGACGAAGCATTATTAGGGTCGATGAGACTGCAAATAAGGGAAGAGCGACATAGACGTTCATTCTGAGAGTCAGAGAACGAATAGAAATTGGCCTGTATAAAGCAAAATTCTGTCAGACAGGACTTCAAAGAATCATCAGACAGGACTTCAAAGACGAAGCATTATTAGGGTCGATGAGACTGCAAATAAGTGAAGAGCGACATAGACGTTCACTCTGAGAGTCAGAGAACGAATAGAAATTGGCCTGTATAAAGCAAAATTCTGTCAGACAGGACTTCAAAGAATCATCAGACAGGACTTCAAAGACGAAGCATTATTAGGGTCGATGAGACTGCAAATAAGGGAAGAGCGACATAGACGTTCACTCTGAGAGTCAGAGAACGAATAGAAATTGGCCTGTATAAAGCAAAATTCTGATACTGGGAAGAGCGGCAGAGAAGCCGTAGGTGAACCAAAATGCTCAGGATTATTCCAGAAATCCCGAGCTCTCATACCATGTTAAACATGACAATGGCAGAGACAGAATATGTATTATTAACTTAGATGTACAGGAGTCATCGTTGGATTCCATATTCTAGGGTTTCTTGGACTCTTTTTTGATTGTCCAACTTTCACACCAACCTTTAGGATGAGGTGTCCAACAAATTCATTCAAATTGAGTTGGAAAATTTGCATCTGATTTCTCCCATGATTGAAACTTCCTTCCACCAAATATCTTGACAAGAATTTGAATGATCATTTTCTAGATATTTGTTCCTTTTTTTAGGGATGGCAATGGGAAGCACTTTCAAATATTCTGGGAGAGTTTGAACTAGATAGCTAAGAAAAGAGCATTGGTCAACAAGGATGTGAAAATCATTACTGCAAGGGTACTTTATGTCATCTTGGAAATCCATCTCGAGAAGAAAAAGATAGTCAACAATTCAAGTGGAATTAAAGAGTTCTACTAGGAAAGTCAATAAAGAGATTAATGTAGAAAAAACACTGAAAATCCAGGTAATTTTTTAGCCAAGCCAAATGACAACTACTCTTTCTTTGAGGAAATGTGTGGGCATGAGCCATGTCCCTGCAACTTTTCCAACCTCATTACTATAAATTTATTAGGAATTATAAACCCATTTATATAACAAGCCCGGGGAATTTTAATTCCAAGCCTCTTTTTTTCCTTGAGAGATTTACTTGCTTTAAGAATTTCTCAATCAGTTTATGGGGGATTTTGTGGTTTATGATTTCCTCATACTAGATTTTTCATCTCATGTGAATGGAAAGTGAAACCATTTTCATATATACAAGCTTTATGATGTAGTTGTGCACATACATACGCTTAGTGCATCTTTTTAATTTCTTTTTGGAAGGGGGAGTGTGCATTATATTTGTTATGTAAAAACCCGCATGGATCATGGTATATATAGAGGATTTAAAAGTCATGAGAATTTAAGTAGAGGAAAATTTATGTTGATGGACTTTTTATGGATGTTACAAGCTCTAATTTAGTGCAAGATGATCGATACATAAAAGAAACAAAGGCTAGAAGTGTTGTGGTACATTCATATACAATAAACCATAATCTTATGATGGTAGTCAAGATTTTGATGATGATCTAAATGATTTGTATTTGGAGCACCCTAATAATAGAGTTACTTTCCATACAAGATGTGCCTTTATTCCATAAGTGACAATTGAGGAGGGGGGATCTATGTAGGTGTTGAAAGCAAATGGTTCATTTTTCTTCTAGGTATAAGGGTGCCTTCATAAGGTTTAAAGACTTGGAACTTAAGCCACAAATTATTCTGTTTCCCATATTTGACGTGATAAGGATAAAGAGGACAATTTGACATATAGAAACAAAGGGCATAAACAATATTGGGTGACCTTAGCATATCTAGCTCTATTATCTCTTTTGTGATCTTTTGTATAAGGTGAAGTGTTTATTACAACTCTCTTTTTTCTATGCATGTTTTCTTATTTCTCAATTCTCTTGACATGTTTTTGATTCATCTAGAGAGATGGTTTACATTTTTCCTTTGAAAATGAAATAAACGATGTTTTGGGGACAATACACACTGTCCAACATTCAACTACATTGTGTTTCACTTGATGCCACTGTTTTCATTGATAACACAAAAAATAATGCAAAATTCTTTCATCATCATCATCGGTTGGAAGTATAGGAAGAAAATGATACACTATAATTTATCTTTTTTTGGAATTGCTTGTTGGGATTTGGTTTTTACACATATTACAATGCCATGTAGCTTATTGTCTTTGCCTAACTTTCCTCTTAATTTCCAATTATTCATTATTCATATTACCACATTTACTCACCTTATGAATACCTTCACTACCCATGAACTTCACGAGACATTTAATCATTAATTCGACATGTTTTGGTGATTATTTAGAGTATAAATTATGATTACCAAACTACTTGTAAGCTGTAATAGTATTCATGGAATTTTTATAAATCTAGTAGTGAATAATACTAACAAAAATCCTAGAGCAAGTTGTTTTTAGAGCCCATTTTGCTACATCATTTGCAAATCAACAAAAATGATTTAAAAGCTTCTATCACATAGGTTTTGTGAATAATATCATAAATGGAGAAAAATCAGGGCATATTTCTAAAAGTAAATTTGTATGGACACATTTTCTAAGGGGAAATTTTAATATAATATCCAAAATTTCATGTAGTGATCACTTCCATAATTATTTATTAGTTTGCATGGTTACACCTAATAAAGAAAAAATTGGGCACATGGGTTTTGTCAATATGGGAATCATTATGGGTTTCTTGCTCTTTACTCATCCTGAACCTCGTCAAATGATTTGTGAATCCTTGACAACACTTGTGTTGATGGTTGAAATTTGTTATGCTACGTTGCAAACTTCCTCGAATCTCATAGGGTGGTTGAGATAATGGGACTATGCCTAGGGTTTACTACCTTGAATTAAACTGGAACTAAACTATATGCGACAAGTTTGTACACGGAAAAGGAAATTATTTATAGAAAATAAACAAATGAAGAATAAATAATATAAACAATGTGTACATTATGTAATGTAAATAAATTTAAGTTTGAACCATGCGAAAACAAACTAATAAAAATAATTGTAGGTCGATTTTATGATAATACCCTATGAGCCATAAGATGACACATGTATGTCTTGAAATTTGACATAAATTAACTGACATTTTCAACCAATAATGTTCAAAAATTGGCTCATAAAATTCAACAACATATAGTACACTTTTTGGTAATATATGCTAAAAAGATATAGGTTGTAAAATCTTGATTTTATTACGAAAATGAATACAACATGTTCTTTTGGCCGATTCTTTTGAGAATTTAGACAAGAAATCAATTCTAAAATGTCTAAGATGTAAAAAGACTCATACATAGACACTTAAATGCAAAAAATTAAGACAAAGTGTTGGGTAAATTGCACTCTTTCGGTAAGATTGAATCGCTAGTATGTTTTGAGAAAATTGCTCCAGCTAGCATTGATTTTATAAATATTAGACCTTCTAACAACAAAAATTAATTCAAGAAATAAAAAACCTTAATTAAACGATCAACAATTGATGAGCACAGTTTTTTCTTGTCACTCTAAAGATTTTTGTTGTCACCAAAATAGGTAAGCCCTTGAACTCTAGAATAATTTATGAGAGGAAAAAAGATAACTTTAAAACCTATGTGTAGCTCCCCTCACTATTATTTTCCATCCCCATCATATGCCACCTGCTTGGTTTTGTATTATCCTTGGATAATTGGGGACCACAACTATTTTATAATTAATTTTTTTATTATGTTAAACTATTTTTATCTTTAATTTGGGCAAGGCATTTAGGAGTTTTTTTTTAATCAATTAAAATTATATTATTAGATGGGGTCGCCGATTATGTCTATAAAACATTTTCATCAAAATTTGTAATTCCCATGGAAACAAAACATATGTAAATATGACATCATCAAGAAACACGATCACTATTGAAATCATGAACATGAAGTATCCCAATATCCATCATCATATATAAACAAGCATGCGGAATAACCCTTGTGACTACATCATCAATAATGTCATCAAAGTATATAGCATAGTCTAAAAATAATATGTTGTGTCAAAACATGATGTTGTGTTGTAATTTGAAATATGTCAACGTAAAGTAAAGTAAAGTAAAAAGTGTCATGAAATAAAGTAAAGTAAAGTAAAAAGTGTCATGAAAAAACAAGTAACTCTCGGTAACTTGGAATGTCTGCTAGGGCCAACCACATAGAATGGTTTTTTCTCCTCTTTCTCTTTTTCTCCTTGTACCTCTAGATGCATGTATTGGAAGGAGATTTATGTTCTCCCCCTCCTATTTTAAAAATTTCAATGTGTGTGTGAGGAAGTTTCCTTAGAGGGGGGATGTGTAGCCATATATGACATATGAAACTTTCACAATTTAACATAAGTATGAGAATCGATGGGTTGATGAGCATGTAAATATGTGGCCAAGATAATGCAGAAAGTACCTGACGAGCAATAATCATAGAGTGAACTGAGTGATGTGAAATAAAGAGCCAATGTGCAATGCCAGATGTGGGCCTAACATGGTTGGCCTCCCAACCATCATGCTATAATGATTGTTGTTGAGGCACATGGGGTTATGGGATTTCCACAATGCTTGGATGTGGAAGAGGTGCATTTTGTGAAGATTGTGAAGTAGGAGGGGGGTGGGGACAACCTACGAGGTATAAGTGACTTGTCTGAGCCAACTGATTAAACTCCTCAGAGTTCCCATCAAATTGTATGGAAAATCTAATTATTTTGTTTATGTTTTCTCTCCATGATGCATTTGTTCTTCTAGCGTGCCCCTTCAGTTACCTTGAGAATATCTATTAAATAAATTCATAGTGTATTATGATGAAGGAAATTTGTCATGAAGCCATTAATTCTTGAGCTTGAATAAATAATTGGCAAAATAAAGGATTGCTTAAAAATCATGTCTCACATAAATGTTGGAGTGTTTTGAAAACACACACAAGGAAAAATATATAGAATGGAATAGGGAATTGTTCATGCATGCAGTAAGAAAAAGTTCTTTGAACAACATGTTGATAGAATGAATGTGAAAGAGGAATGAAATATTTTTCTCCCCATGTAGATTATTTATCAAAACATTGTGAAAATGTATGTAAAAAGTGATATGAATGTTGTTATAGCGTGTTTATAAAGAGATCAAACTGGGATATTTCTAGGCATGACTAGTGTATATAAAACATGACATACATAAGGTATATCTCACAAGCCATGGTGATAAACATATAAGATATTTGTGACTGATAACTGCAAAACAATATTCTGAGTTTTTCTTTATGCTTCATGATGGTAGCCATGGATATCAACATGGAAGAGCACTTATATACAAGACTGGGCAAGTATTATGAACATATATATGACTAAAGTTAGAAACTTGTTTGAGAATAACACTTTAATTAGGTAGATTTGGTCATTTGTGGGTGAAGAGAGGTTTGAGGCATTACATTTTTTTGTTCAATATGATTTTCAAGCCATGGATAGGATTTGTAAATTTCGGAACAAGGAAAAATTATGTTTCAAATGTGATTTTGAAAATGGCTAAGTGTAGAGGATGTTGTCTCGGCGTGGGAGGCTTCAAGTGGTAAGTATGGCGTGTAAGTGTGCTCCTTGTCCACAAATGTTGATTTTTGACTTGCATAGGTGATAAAATTAAAGTTATCTTTCCACATGAAACATTACATGAGGTATGTGGTGTGTGAGACTCTCAATACCATGTGTAAGCCAAGTGGACTTTCAACCACAAGATGCCAAAATAAATATTTTTAAATTTGTGATGTGCTAGAAAAATGGCTATGGAACATTAAAAATGTAACTCAAAATGGAAAGTCACTATCCAAATACAACTTTATATCATATGTGAAATAAACAATTATATGCTCATTTTTTAGGAATATAAATGTGGGTTGAGAGAGCCCAAAAGCATAGTCTGAAGGGCATAGATTGTAGGTGTCATTGGAGCTCGAAGATATAAATTATGACAATGTAACATAACCCAAATATAACATTGCATTTCATATAAGACTCCATGAGACCAAACATGGGTTAAAGGATGAGAACATATTATGTGATTTTCCCTATTTTTCTTGCCACAATCGAGGCTTAACATATAAAACATAAGTCAAAGAAAAACCCATAAGGTGGCAAACTCTTTCCATGTTTGCGTGAACGGTTGCCAAGACTATAGGGGATGAACTAGTGGTGTAAACCATGACAACATTACACAACCCAAATAGAATGTCATATTATATATATGTCGGCGTATTAGATGAAAGGATTGCTTATCAACCTCTGTAAAATGAAATGCGAGTTGGATAGTTGGCCATGCCCATGAAATTTGCCTTGTGTTAAGCCATGGTTGAGGGATGATGTTATGTTGTTATGTTTTAATGATGGTTTACTTCTCAGCAAGTTGCTCATTGTAAATATTGCATCAATCTAAGTTATAAATCTCCATCGGCAGTATATGTTTGCTTACAGAAGTCTTGCGATTATAGGTGTTGTTGAACATCGAGGATGATGCCCCCCCAAGGGGGAGTATTCTGTAACAGCCCTAGTGAAAATTCCATATAATAAAAGTTAATAAAGGAAAAAATAATAACCATGGTTGATGGGACACTTATTCCAAGCTGAATGTTGGGCAAGACATCCTAGTGTGGGTGTTCATCCGTTTAATGGCTAAGGAAATTGGGAAAGGCAATGGCTAAGGCTTTGGAAAGGAAAAATGGCATTTTTGGCACATTTATCTATGAAAATAATGGAAATTATGAGAAAAGGGAGGTGAAAGGTTAGAGGTTGCATGTGAGGAGGAAAATGAAGAAAATAGAGGCCTCATTAATAAAAAGGCTTCTGAGGATCAGTTGGTAACCTTTTGGTTAGTTCAGTTTTGGAGCTCTCTCATTATTCTCTCTCTCTCTCTCACACACTCTTGGATACTTAGAGTTTTCTTGAAGCGTTTTGACATTGGATCAAGAAAGGAAAAGAAGGCAAGAGGCAGAAACGATCAAGTAGGAAAGAGTAGGATCAATCAGCTACAACAGGATTCCTTGCACGTATCAATTTGCATGTGTATTTTCCTTGCTAGATTTTTCATGCATGATATTGCATGTGGTTCTTTTGCTATTATGGCATGGGTTTTCCAGGTGTAACACAGTTTTTAGCCTAGCCTAGCCATTTCTGGATAGCCATGGTGTGATGGGGTTCTCATATTTTGGTTGAGTTGGATTACCGGATGGATTTGAAGCTAAGTGAGGTGGATCTTCGAATGATATAGCACATGGCCTAGTGGTCCCTGAACCAGACTATGGATCACGGTAAAGCCATTGTCCTAGTGACCACTGAGCCAGACTATGGGTTGTGGTAAAGCCAAGATTGTGTTGCCTCAGTGGCCCTAGAAATCCTTGTCGATGAATGGTAATATATATGGTAATATATATGGTAAATCCAAGAGGTAGTTTGCTCTCCGTTAGGCCTAGTAATCTTGGGTTTGGGATATGCAGTAAAGTCTATAGAGTGGTTCTCAGTTTAGGGCCTAGTGATCCAAGATTGGATTGCGGTAAAGCCTGAGAAACTAGGAGACAGGAAAATTCTTCACAGTGTAGGTGAAGAAATCTGGTGACATCCATGTTTGTTTGGCCTAGTGATCGGGTGGAGATCATGGTAAAACCTGTTATGAAATCTTTATTTTGTTGGCCTAGTGCTCCGAGATGGATCACCATAAAACCTAGTTTCTTTTAATGAGGATGAGGTGGTTTAGCTTCGGTATACCCTTGTTGGTTCTTTTATTTTGAGTCCCACATTCATGCTTGGAGAATGGTACATGGGTGAATGGCTGAAGAGATATTTGGCTCAACCATTCTATGGTCGGGAAAAATGTGGAAGTCCCATCCCGGGTTTGGATTTTGCATCATTAATGAAATGTGATTTCTCCTTATATTTATATGATCATTATATTGGTTTATATGTGGATCATATGGTTGTGATTTCATTGCCATTTTTGGCTATTATGTTGATTATATAAGTGCTTTATAAAAGTGGCTATGTATGGCTCTCATCATGTTTTTACTTGTAAATGAATGGACAATGTATTTATGAACTAATAGATGATAATGCAACAATTGATATGAGGGAACAATGGTTCTTAGTGATTCTCAGATAAATATGAGATCCTTATGCTTAATTATGTTGTTTACATGTGTATATTACATGTTTTTTATATGTTTGACAAAATGTATGTCATGGCTAGTAGGGGTTTGGTTAAGGGCTTGTTCAAGTATTTGCTTTAACATCATTGTTTCCCTGTTATTTTACTGTTTTGGAGATGTTATGAGGGTAGTGACCTGCACTATGGGCCTAAAAAATTGGCTTAAATCTTGGGGACATTGACACAGAAATAGACAAAAGATTCCCTGGACGCTGGCTTGTAGGCCTATGAGAGCATCTAGAGGTCCCTGGACTTTGGCATGCCCATAGCATGAGAGCATCAATAGGTCAAGTGATCAAAAACTTCAGTGGGACCTAGAGGCAAGCTGCCTGAAGTGTTGGCATGGTTCTCAGGTGTCATGTAGTTGATGTGGAAGGTTCGTATGTTGTGTTTCCATAGAATCCATTTCCTTAAGGTAACACGGGAGTTTTCTAATCATAGTAGCCTCTCATCGCATGTTTACCCCGGTTGGTCGGTTACTTGGGTAGATGTGGGAGGAAAGTGTTATAGAGTGGTATCAGAGCATGGTTCACCCCTCGGATTGCATGGGTTGTGTGTTGGTCATGCATGCATGTCAGTTACATGTGTGTCTCTTACACTTACATTTAATGAGCTTGTGGCATTTTCATGGTGTTGATCATGGTTGTAGTGATGTTGCCATATGGAAGTTGATGTTGTTATTGTGGAATGCATCGTCATGAGTATATGACTAGTTACATGTTGTATATGTCACTTACATGTATCATTTTTCATGCTTGGTTACATTCTCGTATGTTTGGTTACATGTATCATTCTTGTAGGTCTGGTAACAAGTATTGTTCGTTTATGCTTGATTATATGAGTTCATGTGTGTGTGTGGTTGATTACACATTGATTATGCATGCTGATGTTTGCATGTGTCCACGTGTGCTATGGCGTAATAGTTGTTGTCATGCATGATGTCATGGTATGTGTAATTGATATGGTCATGCATTGATGACTAGACTCTAACTAGAATGATGTTTATGTGTTGGTGCACTTATTTTTATATTTCTATATGTTTTCATGATTATTTGCACTTAATGGAGTCCTTATGGAGGAAGGACAAGTGATATGCTATGAGTCATGGAAACCAAATGAGAACAAGTAGAACTACCTAACGCATGATCTTGAGTTAGTAGCGATTATACATGCATTGAAGATGTGGAGGCACTATCTTCTTGGAAAGAGATTTCTACTTATGAGTGATCACAATGGGTTGAGGTATTTGTTTGACCAGCTGAATATGAATGCCAGGCAACCTAGATGGTTGGCCACGATCAGTGAGTTTGACTTCGATATTAGGTACATCAAAGGAAAAGAGAACAGGGTGGTAGATGCTCTTAGCAGGTAGGTATAGGTAAAACACTTGGTAGTTATGAGCTCCTATGGGACAGACTTACAAGATAGGATCTTGCACGCATTCCATCAAGATGTTAGGTATATGGAGATTGTCCACAGGTTATAGCAGGGTATAGATATAGATACAAGTAGTGGTACATGCATAGGTACAGGTAATATTACATGCACATGTACAACTAGTGGTATAGGTGCAGGTGCACGAGATGTGGATTACTGTCTTACACCAAATGGATTGGTCAGATTCAGAGACATGATATATGTGCCAGATAATAGTGAGCTCAAGAAGGTGATATTGAGGGAGTTTCATGTGAAACCTTATTCAAGTCACCCAGCTTATCAGAAGACACTGACAACAATGAATAGATTTTATTATTGGTTGAATCTGAAGAGGGATGTAGTAGTGTTTGTGGCTAGATGTTTTGATTGTCAACGCGTGAAGGCATAGTGTAAGTAGCTAGGTGGATTTCTTGATCTGAATGGGAAAAATAGTTTTGTTGTGCTAAATTCCTCTTCAGAATATGTAAAAGTGCTTAAGAATTCATGAGGTTAATTTCAAGTTTTAACATGAGTTTTTGATTGTTTTTATGTAAATTTCGTGAGGTTAATTTCAAGTTTTAACATGACTTTCTGAATGTTTTTATGTAAATTTCATGTACATATTAACATAAAAAATGATTGAACAACAACATACAATAGACAAGAACATCACCAAAGCAATATCACAACAACACATGATGAAGGATTTCACCCCGCTTGGGCTATGTCTCCTTGGTCCAACTTCCAATGACTTGGCCATCTCTATTGTGCTCAAAAGTATGTATACATTAGTTTACAATGCTCAAACAATTTTGTAACTTGCTCCAATGGCTCCAAAATGCCCAAAAATGCCTATCTCGCCTCTTTCTGCTTCTGATTTGGTAAAAAATTGAAGAATTTATGGCTTCCCCAAGTATATCTGCTAATCACACCTCAATTTCCCCAAAATTCAGCACCATCCTACAAATTTTCCTCCAATTCCGCTAACCAAGCATTGATTTTTCCTAATTCCAGATGAATTAAATGCCCAATGAGGCCTTACTCATGAAATTTTGGGCCACGTGCTAGGGGCTAAGGCCAATGGCCCACCCCCGCCAGTCAGGTCCCCACTCTGCTTTGCCGACGGTCCTATTAGGTAGCACACACCCAAGGTCTAGCCCCCATGGGCTGGCCTTTTTTTTGGATGGTGCAACATGTAAGGTTTAAATGGGGTTTTCAACCCATATATTAATAAGAAACATAGTATGATGTGTTGGTTAGACTTGGAGCTTGGAGGTCGCAAGTTTGACCCCCACCGTTGTTTCCCAGACCTTAACCCAATTTTTGGTGGCCCTCGGGCTGCCACATGGTGGCCCTTGGTTGGGCCACGTGGTAGCCTATGGTTGGCCACCAACCAACCAATGAAATTTGTCCAAAACTCCACCAATGAAATTGTGCCACTTGGAACCATCCAATTCGCCGAAGTTAAATAGTCATATGCACAAGTCACACTGCCACATAGGCATGCCCAATCAGCGCCATGTCAATAGTTCGTGTTACTGACTGAGCTGCCTGCATATATATATTTTTTAATTCACTTATTTAGGAAAACGAACAGAACATGTTTCTGGGAGCATACGGAGTCCGTTTCGCGCAAAACCAATTGCATCAGATTCAGGATGATGAGTACTATGCGGTCATTCAAGTTCCACACCAATCCAACAACATTGAATTTTGAGCACCTGATCATTCCTCCCCACTAGAAGCTTTTGGACCCCAAAAAATCACTTTTATTTATTCAACGGTGAGGGTACAGTTCCCTCACCTCTCCAATCTTGATACATTTGGCCTTAAAAGGATTTTTTCATTTGAACCCCACTCAAAGGTAGTCCACACTCCCTCGTTTTGAAGACATTGTTCTTCTATCAAGTATTGTGTCTTGCTGTAGTTTTTCAAGGTATTCGAGTGGAAAATACTCAATGGAAAGAATTTGAACATTCTCTCCTTGATCTTCAATCAAAGGAGACTCATAAAACCTTAAATTTCCCACATTAACAATAGCATAAATTTGCATATATGAAGGCAAATCCAACCTGAAGGCATTGTCATCGATCTTTTCCAGAATTCAGAATGGACCATATCGAATTGGTTTGATCTTTTTACCTTCTCCTTGGAGCCTCTCTTTGCTAATGTGAAGCCAAACTTCATCACTGACTTGGAACTTGTAATCCACACGATGCTTTTCGTGCCTTGCTTTGTACTTGCCTTGGCTCTTTTCAAGTTGATCTTGAACTGTTTGAGGTACCATTTGGAATCGTTCAATGAAATTCTTGTCTTTTTCCATGTCACCATAAATAGCAACATCCTTCTTACCAAGATGGTACAAAAAATTAAGATGCAAATGGTAATCAAATTCCCCTACTTGGTTCTCTTAACTCAAGCTTAAATTTACATTTTGAAAGTATGCATATTTCTGAACATAACTTTCATGCAAAACAAAATTATGCTTGAGTAAAGTAGTTACAATAACAATAGGCCTAGAAATAATATCATCAACCTTGTTGTATATACCTTTCTTATACCTGCTGACCAAGTGGAATTGTTGTAAGGATCCTATCCATAAAAAGTGCCTTGATTGTTGCAACTTATCACTGCACTATTGAAAATTTATGAAGGACATGAAATGGGTTTACCATATTGCATGAGGAATGTGACCATCGCATAGTCACTTGGAAGTACATGAACTGAACTGATCTTTTCTTTCAAGGCATAAAATGCCTTTTGTTGCTTGCCTTCCCACTCGAAGACCTTTTCCACACTAGTCAATGCATGCAAATGAGTTGTGATAGAAGAAAAGTTAGCAACAAAATTTCTCCAATATTGGGTTGCTCCCAAAAAACTTCTTACTCCAGTGATTGTCTTGGGCGTTGGCAAATTCATCATGAAATCAACCTTGGAGGAGTTTATCTTCAAATCACCTCCTCCAAAAATATGCCTAAAGCACACCAAAGAAGTTTTATCGAATTCACACTCTGACATCTTCAAAACCTATTGTTCTTTCTTCAAGGCATCAAGTACTTTTCTCACATGCATGAAATGTTCATCAAAATGTTTTTTGAAAACTAAAACGTCATCTAAATAAACTATCTCATCTAGAAATGGCTCCAATACATCATTCATCGTATGCACAAAAGTAGTAGGAGCATGGCAAAGACCAAAAGGCATAACTAGCCATTCAAACAAACCTTTCTTTTTTTTGAATGTCGTCTTCCATGTGTCTCCTTCAGTAATTCTACTTTGATGATAACCACTCCTTAAGTTCCACTTAGTGACCTAATTTCCATTCTTCTTGGGAACCAAAACAATAGTTGACCCGTATGGCGAAGGAGATGGTTAGATGATCCCTTTGTTCAGCAACTCTTGGGTTTGCTTTTCTATTTTTGAATTTCCATTATTGACATCCTATGCATGCCAATGTTAGAAAGATGAAAATATTGCTACAATGGTATTTAATGTTGGATTCCCCTCTTAGGAGGTAATCCCTATGGTTCCTGAAACATCTCATCATTTTTATTAATCACCTTAATCAAATCAGATTTCAATTTTGTATCACAACCTTCAAACGCTTCATAATCAACATCATTCTTTGGTTTGATCAGAAGAAGCACTAAATTATTTCTTGAATTCACTAGTCTTTTCATTTGCCATGCATTAACTAATGAAAGATTTAGTTTCTTGCGATCAGCTCTCACAATGTACTCCACACAATCTTTGAACAAGTGGTACTTGTTTTCATGGTGATAGAAGATTGCTTTTCTATCATAGAGGTAGGACTACCCAAAACAATTTCTGAAATATTAAGCAGTACAACATCTAATTCAACTTCGTCAGTGAAGTTTATTGTGATTGCAAACCGAAGAATACACTTTCTTGTAACCGGTATGTTTGTGACCTTACATATCCAACCCAATGGATATGGATTGGGATGTGGAATGGTTTCAAGATTAAGTTTCTTGAATAATTCTTCAGATATCAAGTTAGGTTGAGACCCGCTATCAAATAGTGTGTTAAGTTTTTTATGTTTTGCAATAACCCTCACATGAAATAATTCAATCATTGTTTCTTCATTTGGAGTGATAGTGTGACAATTTGATGTACTAGTGCTAGAAATGTATCCTTTTCCTTTTATACCCATGGCTTTAATTTTAGTTTCATCCCCTGAACCGGATCCAAAATCCTCTTCAATGATTGTAGTTGTATTTTATTTTCCTTTGTTGTTGATTTTCTTAGGCCTCATTTATGGATGAAGGTTCCAACAATGGTCTTCATCGTGACCCTCTCTGGAACAATGTTTGCCTATTATTTTCTCTCCTTCTTTTTAATGGCTGCATTTTTCTTTCATTTGAAATCCTTTCCTTTCTCTTTACCATTAAATGGCTTTTTACTACCCTCTTCTGGAGTATTTTTCCCTCTTGCCTCAAGATGAGTGGCTTGCACACAAAGCTAATCTAGACTATTGGGATTAAACATAAGGATAATATGCCTAAGGTAACTATGTAAACCCTCTATATACTTCAACAATGTGTCTTGTGATTGCAATTCTACACCTAACATTAGAGACCTTCTTCTAAATTCTTGGTTGTAATCTTGCACATGTTGACCTTTAATTTGTCTAAAGTTCTACCTGTTAGCATTTGAGATTTCACCTAGGCTGAGATAGACAAACCTCAAAGCTACATCAAACCATTTCACCTCGTAGCTAGCCCTACGAGGTATGAGAAGGCTCTCTCAGGTCAAACTCGGTGGATTTTGTCAATAGGATGAGTTGACCAATTAGGAACAAGGATTTTAGGCTAGTAAACTGATAAGGGGGGTTGATTTAAAGTTTTTGGGTTTTTTGGTGGCAATTGGAGTGAGTGCAATTTCAGGGTGCGGGGATTGAGCTCAGTTTTTGCAGGTGGGTCTTTGGGGCAAGGTAGGAGTTTATGTTGATGCCTTTAGCTGAAAGAGATGATCAAGGAAGAAAGAAGAGGAGCTAAAGAGGGCAAACAATGAATTCGAATCCTCTCTAGACAGTGGAAAACATAAATTTTAAACAAAATTGAAAGCTGAGCATGGCATGCATGAATTCAAACTTTATCACTTCTTTTGT
>APFE031079225.1:0-50780 GCA_000404065.3 Pinus taeda | reverse complement strand
TTAGGATGGGGTTATATATATTATTATTACTTAATATATATGGTAATATAAATATTACTAATACTAAGAGAATCTATCTTAGTTATAAAAATATGTTTATAATTTAAAAATTAATCCAATAATTTATTATTTAATAAAAAGTATGCTAATTAATTATTGAATTATTATTTGTTTTAAGGTTCTATTTTATATTATTGTTATATTATTAGTATTAATTCATAGTTAATTCGATGTAAATTAGGTAAAACATATGACCAATACAAACGCGATTAGATTTTAGGAAATTAAGACAATGAATTATATAAATTAATCCTATAATTATAAATCCTAAATGAATATCTATGACATAAAGTAAGAAGAGAGAAAATCTTAAAGACCTAAATCGCCAACAACAAAAAGAAAAAAGAAAAAAGAGAGAAGAAAGAAGACGGATGCACCGAAACCTGATATCTATGCCCAAAGATACACAGGATTCTACAAAATGAACCCAACGAGAACACAAGCGGAGAAGAGGACAAGAACTAAAGGAAACCCTAGATCAAAGGCGAAAGAGGAAGAATCGGAAGGACCCTAAGGGAACGAAGCCAGATAAAGAACAAAGGGGGGGAAGACACACTAAGAAGATAGGGCGGAAATCCAGCACCTGCTAACCTTCCAGCCATCATCTCTGTTGAGATTAATAGGCCTCTTTTCAATTTCTAACGCTTCCCTTAACTTCCGATGATGGAAATGCGCCACCTTGGAAATAACTTTGGCCTCCTCAATACAGACGTGATGACTTGTATTGTCCACATGATCTGCTAAGGCCGAAGACTTAGTTCTCCCATGTCTTAGGTCAGCTGCATGTTCACAGATTCTTTGCTGAATGGAGCGCCCTGTTTCCCCTATATAGGGTGTCCCACATGAGCAAGGAATTAAATACACACCCTTCATGTCCATAGGGTTAACAGGATATTTCACCGATCGAAGGGAATTACGAATGGTTTTGAGGGGCCTGAAGGTTGAGGGAATGTCAAACTTACTGAGGATTCGAGCTATCCTGTCTGTGGTCCCCTCAATATAAGGAAGATGGACACCTAGATGGCGTTCCTTAGGCTCTTTCTTCTTAAGCGCATTACTGGAGGCCCTAAGGAAAGCTTTCCGACCTAGGTGCCTGCTATATCCATTTTCCACAAAGACATCAAGGAGGTGGGACCTCTCTTTATCCAGGCTCTCACTATCCGAAATCCTGAGGGCACGAGTGGCCAAAGTATTAAGAACCCCCATCTTCTGCGCAGGGAAATGATGGGAATCAGCATGAAGATACTGCTCCGTGTGCATTTTCTTACGGAACACAGAGTGGGAGAGAGAGCCGTCGTCCTTCTTCGAAATAAGAATATCAAGAAAAGGGAGGCTACCATTGACCTCTTTTTCCATGGTGAACTTAATAGCTGAGGACTGGCTATTGAGGTGATAGAGGAAATGATCCAGCTCCTCATGGCCATGGGGCCAGATGACATTAGTGTCATCTACATACCTTTTCCAAAGCTTTGGAAGGAGACGAGAAGAGGCTAGGGCTTTGGCCTCGAAATATTCCATAAAAAGATTGGCCACTATCGGGGAGAGGGGGGAACCCATTGCAACACCACAAGTCTGCTCAAAGAACTCACCTTCGAAACAGAAGAATGTTGAGGTGAGACATACCTCAACCAGATGAGCGGTATCTGGATCAGTAAGCCGATAGATCACTTCCATGGCCTCTTTTATGGGGATACAAGTGAAGAAATTACGTGGGATGGTGAATAGATGTTTCAGTTCATGCTTAATATAAAATAAATTTTCCAATTTGTCATAAAGTGTTTGGCCAGATGGGAGTGCCTTCTCTGCTGAAGTACTTGATGATGCATTAACTTGATCAACAACATATTTATTCAACTTCTACGTGTACTCTACATGTCTCATCAGGTGTTCATTACTCCCCAACGGAGTTGGCAAACCCTTTTTATGCAAAACTGTAAATCTTTCTGTGAAAGAATCAATTTCCACCTGCATGTCGTGGCATCTCCTTTCCAAGTTTTGCATTAGAATTCTCATGGTTAGAAATTTCTTGATATGTAGAATGGTGTCTGTCCTGTCTCTGTTTTGTAGTGCCTCCAGTTCTTCACTAGTCTTCGTGTTCAAAAAATGTATGAGCCTGTTAGCTTGTTAAGGCATCTATCCCAATAAAGCTCTAGTTTTTTGAATCTGCACTTGGGCTGCTGCTATTAAATCAATCTGTTCATAAATAAATTGGATAGATCTCCACACATTGCTAAGGGATTGATTGATGTTGGCCCACAAAATGCCTTTGATTTCTCCCAGAGGCTTATCTAAAGAGAGATCCTCTTCCAATGCTCTCACCTTGTTCTCCAATGCCTTAACCTCCCTTGTCTTTTCTGCCACAGTCATCTTGGATTTGTCATAACTTTTTTCTAGTTTTTCCAATTGCTCCTTGACCAATTTCAATTCATATACTTGGAGTTTTAATTCCTCCATGGCTTTTATTAATTCCTCCGTGGTCATGGTAGTGATGCTACCTGGTGCTATTTTTGTTGCTGCTGCTAATGTACCTGTAACAATTTGTGTTGTGGTTGTTGGAACACTGGGAGGAAATGTTGTTTCAGATGTGGAGGGGGAGATTGTACCTGCAGGGACTCCTTTAGGTGGCTGGGAGGTCGACTCTCCCTGATTTTCCTTTAAAGCTTTCTCAAGTGCCTGCTCTGTCTCATCCAATCTCTCATTAAGCCTCATAAGCAGGTCCATCATGTCTTCTTCTAAATTATGTTGCACAACTTCCGCAGTCTGTGGATGCATGGTAAGAGGCATTTTTAGCTATTTTCTGAGGGCATCAGTGTCCTCTTCTTTCTTCTTCATTAGTGCCTTAATGCCTTTGGCATCTTTGGGATCATGTCCCAGCTCAGTAATGATATCCTCGAAAGATTTTATCCTGTTGTACTTGGCTAGAGAAGAGGCTTTCTCTAAATCTAGTTGAGCAAAGGTGTTGTTTAATGAGTTTTTCAATTTGTGAGCTAAAATCACTTTATCTGTAAGCATGGAGTAGACCATCTCTCCAGTTTGTTTATACAGATCAGTCTGGTCCATAGGATGAATGTCCTTGGCCAAGACCTCCAGATTTGTCTTGATATAGTCAACTACAGACTATCGTTGTTGAACCTTGGGCTTGAAGTAACTCATGATCATTTTTCCCTCTTTGATGTCATAAGCAGACATCAACGTTTGTTGGTTTGTAGGGGCCATTTTAAGATATTGATTGTAAATATGCATTCTGAGTGGGTCATTCCTTGCTTTTATCTCCGTGAATGATCTTTTGATATCAGAGGCCTGCTTTCTTTATGGCCCAGTGGATGAAAGTTCCACACTATGCTGCCTTTCTAGCTCCTGCCTATGTGAGCTAGTTGATGTTTCCACTACCGGGGATGTTTCCTGACTGGATATCTTCTCCCCTTGAAGACTGCCCGTGGTTTCCTCAATAAATTCATCTTCTGATAGAGGGTTCAGTCTCTGCCTTTTTGTCCCTGGTTTCTCTGCCGGCCCACTGATAGGTGTGCCCTATTCCCTGTCCCTCTTTTTACCCTTTTCCTTGTTTGGAGGAGTTTGTAATGCAGGAATCTCTGTCGCTTTGGTTTGAACAGGAGGAATTTGTCCCTGATGATCTGCCATTTCAGGTTGATCTGTGTCCACCACTTCCTTGCCCTTTGTTGTCCCTATAACTGGAGTGCTGAACTCTTGTACAAGCTGCTGAGAAGTTCTAGCAGATGATGTACTAGCTCCTATTTGTTGTGGCAGTTTGAAAGATACCTGTCCAAAAGAGACCAGGTCAAGGGTTTTTTGAAGGTCTTTCATCGCTATCTCCATATTTTCCTGCTCACTAATTTGTTCAACTAATGTGCCCTCTACCCAGTCATCTTGATTAGCAAACTGTTCTATTTCAGGGATTCTATGATGTGTATAGACTGACAGCTTGTTTCTTACTTTTCTGTCACTTATAAAGATATTTGGGTCATAAGGCACCCACCAAAAACTTTTCTTCAACTTAAGTTGTTCCCCTAATATCTTATCAGCCTCTTCCCATGCCTCCCTCTTATGGATGATAAAAGGGCCCAACTAGTTTTTTATTCTCAGTTGAGCCTTTTTCTTTGCACTACAAGAATGGGTTAAGTCTGCATTGATAAGCTGTCTGTAATATTCCAGTGAAAATAGTCTCATGGACACATATCTAGGCAATCTCAAAGGGCATAGCTCACATCCATATATTCTTATTACTGTGTGATTATGGTAGAAGTACCAGTCACCTATTTTGTACTGTTTGGAAATCTTTAGTATCTTCTTCATGTCACAAGTGAGCCTAAGAAGGGGATTCCCTATCAATAGAGTGGATGCTAGGTGAATAAATAAGTCAATAAATTCATAGTAGGTGTAAGGACCATCATAGTTTTTATGGAATACTGAGCTCTAGAAAATTACAGACCTCATGTTTCCCTTTGAATCCAATTTCCTGATGTGAAATGGAAAGCTATTTGGATGATAGTATAGTAGAAGGTGGTATATGAAAGATGAATACTTGAAGACTCCTTCTCTCTCAAAATTTATAAATTGGTCATGGATTTTGTTGGGAATGAAGGTGGCATAGTCATATTTGACAGTAGGGGGCTGTCCTGGAATAAACATTGATAATAGAGCTAAGGTGATGTCACCAACATATTCACTGGTATTAAATCCAAAAACTAGGGCTATCATATCAACAATAAGTTGTCATGTTTTAGTGAACCTGACCTATAGATAAGGAGGTGGGACTGTAAGCTGAGACTTTGGTAGCATGAACAATTTAGCGACACGGGTTATCTATAAATTGGACAATTTGGAAGCTTGGTCGAGTAAAAGTCCCACGGAAAGACGGGTAGGGGGCTCAGTAGGATGGAAATGTATCATCTCATTAATGGATTCGGCAATTATGTAAAAAATGACAGTTTCAGAAGGAGACCTACTGGTTTTGGAAGGACACATAACCACTCTCTAGACAGGGTCATAGTTGGCGCAGCATTGGTGAATTGTGTCTGGGAAGATATGGATAGAGGGAAGGAAATATCTGGGTAGGTTGGATTCCCAAATTCCAAAAACATCAGAGTTATTTGCATGGTTGTCCCTGATTTGGCAGAAGGTTTGAAGATGGTTGATAGAAGTAGTTATGTCTTTAATTTGAAAATCTTTGTTAGCCAAGGAAAAATAATTCTAGTCTTTCTGAGGTGCATTCAAGGGAGCAACATTGAGGGTAGAGGGAGCTTCCATGCTTGGTTCTTGTGTTTTCAAACTGGAGGTCGGGCTTTTGTGAAAAAATTGGACTAAACAGCAGTTCTGGGGCCTTTTTCTGAGAACTACAGACTGAACCTAACTTAAATTCAGCTCCTCGAGTAAAATTTACAAAGAAAAACACAATTTGTTGGGTTATTGGTAAAAACGAGTAAATACCTAGGTATATAGAGGAAAACAGTGCAACTGTAGGTTGACCAACAAATTGTGGAGCAGGATGCTTGTGTGTCGGACAGGTGATGGTGTTGGACTTGATTTGCAATCAACTGAACATAATTCGCATGCATCAGTGCTCATAGTAAAAAATGGTGAAAATGACCGTTTATGGAGTTTTTAACAAAATTTGGCTTTTGCGGGGCTTTTTTGGCGTTTTGGTCGGATGACGTCATCAAGATGTGACGTCTTGTCATTTAGCAGAAGGGTGGAAGGTGATGTGGCAGTGACATCAGTGAGGGGTGAACAGGAGGGTGGTAAGTGGTCTTCCCTGCACCGCTTATGGGCAAAAGTGGTTTTGGACCGGGTGGGGCGCACGCGAGCAGCACGGGTGGTCGACACGCGTCCTAGTACGAGCGGAGATACCACCAATCCCCCAGGCGGTAAAGTTCGGCAGTAGAGGGGGGCACGATATGGTTGTGAGCTATCCGATGCGAGGGTGCCGATTTGACGATGGGCACTATATGGAGATGGTGAAGGGTTAATGGGCGGGCGCGACCTTATAATTTAAGTTTTTAAAGGTATCAGGAGAGATTTTATTGGTCTGCGGGGTGATTGAGTTTTTCAATTAACGTGGGGTTAGTTAATCCTTCGAGTGTAGAAAAAGGTTATTAACGAGTTTCAATTAACCTTGTTAATCCGTAACAACCAAATATATATATATGGTTATATTTCAACCATGGGCGGGGATATTAAATATTACAGGATTTTGTAGATATATACATATTACGGTATCTGGGTTTATATATGGGAGTTATATAGTTAAGTTAGGGTTAATATGAAAGAAATGTAAATGATAGTGCTAAGCATAAAGTTATATAACTTGGGCAAAAGGGAAAAAAGGAATTTTACACAAGAAATGTGGTTGTTTTTCCTAAGTAAAATTGGAATTCACTTAGGTGTCTGATGAAAAATCGGATGAGTGATTTTAAGGATATTAAGAAGATCTCAATACCTTTGGGGAAATTAGTAAGTGATTTGGGAAAAAGTGAAGGGGAGTTAGTCACAAAACCTGCCTCACTTGAGCTGCATTAAAGTACCTGTTTTGCATTTGTGATGGGACTGACAGTTAACATATTCACACAATACATCACAAGTCACATTTAGCAACATCAATTTACCTACCCAACCTACTTTTCCTAACATTTTTTCTTTTTTTCTTTGGGCGCATTTGGACTAGCAAACCCTTATAGTTTTTCCTTTCATTGCATGATAAAACTATCTAAATCTACACTTATTTCTTCCAAGGGCTCAGATTGAACTATTGAGCCCCTTTGTTTCTCTACCTATCTATTTATCTGCCAAGATTGAACATTTTGGAAAGATATTATTCTTTATCTCTAAAATCTAGTAAATTGAAATATGAACTAGCCAAAATTAAGTTGTTTGGCCATTCATCCAAGGTAGCATAAATCAACAAGCTGCACACTATCAGATCTTTGCAAAAATAGAATAGTAGTGGCATTTTGGACTTGCACACTTTCATGGTCTTTTGTTTGGGGTTCATCTCTTTAATTTTCTTGACCATTTCATTCGTTTTTCCCTTTGATTTTTCTTTTAGGGTATACCCTCTTTACATTTTTAAATTTTTTATTTTTTGACAATATGGAAATCCTTTGCAACTAGAAATGGTATGAAAATATTACAGAGCCTACCAATGCCAATCATGAAATATGACACCTATTGGTATAGGAGTATAATAGTGGCTCCACTTGGGGATGGCTTTCCCTGGTGGAAAGTCAAGAATAGCAAGTCAAGTAGCCTTCTCCAAAACTATAGACTATGGCTCTGAAACCTCCTTCTGCTGGTTGCTTTATTATATGTATGACAGTTGTACTTAATGAAGCTCAGGGCCTTCTCCTCAGGCTTCAACTTCAGCAAGTTACCATCCAATCCAAGCCAGGACATTATCAAATATAAAGTATGTACAGGCTAAAGCAAAATATATCAGATAGCTGGATCAAAGTAGTGCTTAAGCATTTGACCATTGACTGGCCCTTCTCCTGCTTCTGTGCTATCCAAGTTGTTCAAAAAGTAGGTATTATTCCCTTGCAAAGCCTGGATTATGTAAGGTCCCTTCCATAGGAAGTCAAACTTCCCATGCTTTCCTTTATCTTCTCTCCTAGAATCCCACTTTAAAACTTTGTCTCCCATGTAGAAATTTTTTGCCTTAGCTCTTTTGTCAAATATATTTTTGAGTTTTTCTTGTAGCACCTGGGATATTTGATATACTTTCTCTCTGGTTTATTGCAAATGAATGTTCTGATTTATACTTCTTTGGATATCATTGGGTTCTGCCTGAGTTTATTGCGATAATTTCATTACAGGGACCCCCAAAGATGAAGGAAATACAACATCCAAGCCATAAACTAGCTCACAAGGGCTAGTTCCAATTGGTCTCTTTGTAGTTAATCTGTTTTCCCATAGTGCATTTGTAAGCCTTTTGTGCCAATTTTTCCTCTTCTCTTCCAACAATTTCTTAATAATATTGATCAGTCTTTTATTGGAAGATTCAACTAGGCCATTACCATGAGGGTAATAAGCTGTGGAATGACCTAAAATGATATGGTATTTATGGTAGAAATTTATCATTTTCTTGGACTTGAAAACAACAACATTATCAGTTATAATCTTTTCAGGACAACCAAACCGGGATAGTATGTTGGTTTTTAAGAATCCTATAATCACTGTATTATTGGCTTGTCTGGTGGGAATGGCTTCTATCCACTCGGTGAAGTAATCTGTGGCAGTGAGGATCCATTTATGCTAGCCAGAGGAGGGAGGATGGATTTTTCCAATGAAATCAAGACCCCATTGTTGTAAAGGCCTTTCTGTGGAAATTGGTTTAAGGGGTAAAGGTAAAAGCTTCCTCTTGCCTTAAAAAATTTGACATTTATGGCAAGAGGTAACAAATTTCTTTACATCAGCAAAGAGGGTGGGTCAATTAAATCCAGCCCCTTAGGATTTTATCTGCTGTTGATTTCCAGCAAATATGTCCACCACAGTCTCTTGCATGAAATTCTTTAAGCACATTGTGAGCTTCATCTCTTGTTAAACATTTAACAAAATACCCTCATGATTTTTGAAAAATAACGCATTATCTAAAAGACAAATTTTTGAAGGTTTCATTTTTAAAAATCTTTTCTTTGTTATGGATAACCCTAGAGGAGCCTGCGGGTTTAATAATACATGAATTATTTCAGCATACCAAGGTGATTCTAGGAAGGTTTGATTGATCTATGGAGTCACCATCTCCTGTTCATTATCCAGTTCATTGATGTCAAGGGCTTGAAATTTGGTTTCAGTCATGAGTTTAGCCAATCCGTGTCCTTTTATAAGCTTTGTGGGTTTTATTTCAATATCATACTCTAGAATATTAACTATCCATTTGCCTCATTTTCCTTCAATTCCTTCTTAAGGTAGGATGTCTTTGACCACAACACTTGGTACATAAGCTATTATATGGGAGTATAATATGTAAACTTTGAAATCTTTAATAGCTTTCACAAGTGCATAAGCCTGTTTTTCCATGATTGGGTATTTTAGTGGTGCATCCCTAAGTTCTTTAGTAAAAGAGGTTATATGTTTTTCAGATTCCTGATCATATTTTTGAAGTAAAACAGTAACAATGGTGTGTTCCAATGCAAATGAAAATATTATGAAATCCCTATCAAATATTGGAGTTGTAAGGATTGGTGTTCTAGTTAAAGCCATTTTGATTTCTTCAAATGCTTGTTTGGCCTCTATTGTCCATTTGACCTTGGAATTCTTTTTTAACATGTTGTTCAATAGTCTGATTAATTTAGCCAGATTGGGTATGAATCTCCTTAGGAAGTTGATCATTCCTAGAAAGGCTTGAAGTTCTTTGAAATACCATACTTTTTGCATATTAGAAACACTTGTCTCAAATGATCTAGGTGTTGCAGATCTGTTTTAGAAAATGCAGTCAAGTCATCTAGATATATGACCAGAAAATCATGGATTTCTTTTCCAAAAGCTATTTTCGTGGCCCATTGAAAGGTTTCCCCTACATTATTAAGTATGAATGGCATTTTTACATATTTGAAAGTTCCCCATGGTGTTGTAAAGACAGTTTTTTCTTGACCATCAGGGTGGACCAAAATCTGATTAAAACCTGATAATCCATCTAAAAGTGAAATCCTAGAGGCACCTACCACCCTTTGTAAAATGTGATCCATCTTGGGAAAGGGGTAATTGTCTTTCAAAGAAAACTTATTTGGATTCCTTAAGTCCACACACAGTCTGATTTCCCCTCTTTTCTTCCTAGTGGGTACTAGATTGGACACCCATTCTAAAAATTTGATAGGAGTGATTATTCCTGCCTCATACAGCCATTTGATTTCCTTTTCAGTTAGGGGAAGAAGTATAGGGTTAATTATTCTTAGTTTCTGTTTGAATGGCTTATGATTTTCTTTAAGGGGTATAGTATGTTGAATTACAAAAGTATCATAAGATTTGAGATCTTCATAGTTCCAGGAAAAAACATCCTAGAATTCTTTGAATAGCTCAACATATTTAAGCAATTGATTAGGGGGCAAGGTTTCGGACAATTTTATCATTTTTGGATTTTCCTCAGTCCCTATGTTGCAGTCTTCAATGTCAGCTATTATAGGTTTCATTTTAGGCTTCTTTGGGATATCCTTAGAATCAAAGAAATCTTCTAGGGGAGTTAATCCTTTGGGTAAACAATTATCTTTCAAATCAATAACTTCAGCTTCTCCTTCTACCATCTCATCAATATCTACCTCTTTAAGATCTTGTATTTCTTCTTTGGTAAAGTTTGTGGGATGCAGACTTAGAATTTCACTTTCTACCGAAATGTTTGTTTGTAATTTTTTGTTTGATCAAACTCATTGATAGTGTCAATGTCTATATTAGTGCTAGAAAATTCTTCCTCTAGAGTTAAAAAATTGTTGATCTGGATATCATTTTCAAACACTTGCCAATTTTTTACATTATCAGGTATGGCTGGTCTATGTCTGATCTCAACTGTGAACTGATGATTAGGTTCAAACAATAATTTGCAAGTGCTAGAAAATGTTGCCAAGCTGTGGGCATGCAAATTATTCCTTCTTGGGACTTTGGCAAGTTGTGTTTCATGAAATGCATTGAGGATTTCAATTGATGTTCCTCTATAGGCTCTCAGTCTAGGATCGATTGTGAGGAAGTTTCCTTTTATTTGTTGAATTACTAAATCAGAGTTTCCCAAAACTGATATCTTGTTTGCCCCTAAACTTTTGAGCAGTTTAAGCCTAGTAGTAGGGCTTCATGTTCAACCATGTTATTGGTGCATTTAAAGTTTTACCTATATGCGTGACCCTCAGCATGATCATTCTCTAGATTATGAACCCAAATTATAGCTCCTACTCCTAATTTGTTAACTGAACCATCAAATTCTAAATACCAAAGGGTTTCATGTTAATAGTCAGTATTAGGGGTTTGAATGATTTACTTTATGGGCATATACATTTCTTTATTTTCAGCTGGTTTCTCTTGTCGTCTGATGTATGGGTATTCTCATAAATTTCTTGAATGTGAGCACTAGAGTTTTTTCTTGAAATCTATGCTTGTTCAAGTGTTAAAACTTTGATATCAGCTGGGGGATTTGTTTTAGCATTAAAGAGAATGAAGGAGTCTAAATCAGAGTGTATGGAGTAGATAGGGAAATTTTGGGGTTTTTCTTGACTACTTACCACATACTTCATTAAAGTATCTCTATATAAATTCTTCGGTTGCCCAAATATTGAAATAGTTTCATAAGACATGTCCAATTGTAATGATCCTTGCAGTTTTTCTCCCCAAGACCTAGACAACAGCATGCCATATTTGGGTGGAATGTCAGCTACCACTATGTCCATTAAAATGGTTTTGGAAGGGTATTGGACTAGTGATACACATAGATCTTTGATCAGTCATAGACATCTAACCTGGCTGGAGTCAAAGGAGAATAAGTCTTTGTATGGCCTGGTAATATCTAGGTTCAACTTCTCCATTACAGATTTGGGCATTAAGTTATGAGAAGCACCAGAATCAAACATGGCATTATGAAATGTTTTGTTGTGTATATTTAGACTTACATAAAAAGGAGGAACAACTCGATATACTGATTTTTCGTTTGCCTCAGGTCCAAAAATTAATTCAGGCTGGTCATCAAAAACATTTATTGAATCTTGATTCATAGGAATTTGAAGTGATCTGCTGATTTGACTTCTATACACATCATTCTTAGCCAATTTTGACAATGGAATGGCTATCTTTAATTTTCTTATTTCTGTCTCAAGATTGAAAGGTTTTTCACTTTGGATTTTTGTATTTTTGCTAGTGGGATTCTCTCGTTCTGCTAGATTTTCTGTGTTTTTCTCTACATCAGGAGTGGTATTATTGGCCGAGGTTGCTTTTAGACCAAATTCTGAAGGTTCTTCCACATCTCCTTTAGAAGGAATGGAAGTGGATGGTTGTCTATCAATTTGTTGTTCATCTGATATATCTTCAACTATTGGATCTTTTGGGTTAGGACTGGTTTCGGGAGGGGTTTGTTCAGGGGGTTTATTGATTTTACTTTTGTTAGGTTGCTTGGCCTCCTTCTATTTATTGATTTTAGGGACATCTATTCTTTTGCTTTTCAGATTGTATTGTTTGTGGACTTCATAGATTGTTGTGTCATATCCCTCCCTAAAATCAAATGACTCACCTGACTGTGTTTGGAATTTTTCAACAGTGTGAGCTTCTTGGTCTTCTTAGGTTAGGAAAACTTGTTGTTCATTGTTCAGGCCCATTAAGTTGATTTGAGTGTCTTCCGGTGGTTCCTTAGAAGTTGAGGCTTCAACAAAATTTTCTTGAAATGGGGGCCTCATATTTTGATCAGGTCTAGACTGTCCAATGTTAGGGTTTTGATTCTTCCTGAAGTTTGGATTTCTTGCAGTGTTACTGGGTTGGCCATCCCAAGAGGACTTCCTCTCAATTGTTTCTACTCTATTCCCAAGCATATCCATTCCTTTAATGATAGCATCTAATTTTTGTTCAAAGGAAGATGGTTATTCTTTGAAAGGTATCCTTCTTTCAGCTCTAGCCCGAGCCCACTTAGAAATTAGGTTAGCCTCTACACTTACAACTATACTCTGCATTTCCTCTAGGTATCTAGGAGCTCTTTCCCTAATTTGATATGCCATATCATAGTCAAATGCATCAGGGAATTTAACTAGGGCTAAATTAGGAGGAGGTCTAAGAATTTGGGGAATAACATTGTAAACATTATTGAATCTTGTGCAATAATCTTGAACAGTTTCTTGTGCACCTACTTTCAAGCCTTCATATTCTGATAAAATGTGCAGAGAATATTTCTTCTTTTCCCATCTGTTCAAGAAGGTCCGATAAAGAGCTTGAGGATCATTGATACTGTTTGCAAGGAGGGATCTAAACCAATTTCTAATATCTCCAGTCAAACTTTGGACAAAAATTCTCACTCTGACATCGTTATCATCAACCTCATATATTTCAAAATAATCTGTCATTTTCTTAGTATGCTGTTGAGCTGTATATTAGCCTGTACTATCAAAAGGGGTGATTTTTCTTTGATAATCTTAGGGCATAGCCCCTAAGTTGGCAGGCAAGTTGAGAGGAGCATATCTGTTTGCCATGTTAGTAGGGATATGTGTGACAACTTGTGCAGTAGGAACAACAATAGGGATTTGAATAGTGGATGGAAGAGTGGAAAGGATAGCTTGAGTCTGTGAAAAGTGAGGTGCTGATGGTGGATTTGGAGGAGTAGTAATTATAGGAAGATTTGGTGTTTTTCCAGAGGTAAGCTCAGGTTGAAGAGAGCTCTGCAAATGTTTATTCAGATGTGGAGTAACAACTCCTAGCTGCAGATTTTCAGTGACTACTGGATCTTGAACTGTGTTGATTAATCCAGATTCAGAACAGGTCTTAAATGATGGATTTTTAAAATAATTAGCAGAAGGTTGATCTTCAAGGTCAAATGACTTCAGACGACAGGATTTTAACCTAGATAGAGGCTGAAAAATAGCAGAATTTTCTGGGCTTTCTTGTCTTCTAAGAATTTTAGGAATCAGATTAGGATTATCAAACACCGGTGGTGGATTTGGATCAGGGTGTGATTTGGTGTAACGAATCCTTTCTGAAGCCAGGCTTTTAGGTGTATAATTGATTTTTCTACTAATGGGATTGACCCTACAACTTTAACTATTTCTTTAAGGCACTTTAGATATGAAAATTGTGGACTTTCTTAAAGATTTATGACCGAGGAATGGATCTAGTATTTGAAACTAAATTTCCAATATATAGGCTAGACCGGAGATAGACTGAAGTAGCATTTATTTACTCCTGCCATTGCAGAGAAAAGGCATTTCAAAGGCTACCTGGCTAACTTTCAAGCTCTGTCTGTAGCTTATAAAGTGGATAACAGTAACAAACAAACACTTAGAGTCCCCAGTGGAGTCACCAATGATGTTACCACTCAGGTTGTTCCCTAAGAGAGTTGTAAGAAAGGGAATATGGTCGAGGTAACCATAGACCAATATTTTAGACACAGGTTCTAGCTAATCTGCATCCAGAGAGGGCTCTCTCTTTATGATTTAATATTTTTTAGAAATATGTTATGCTAGTTATGATGTTTAGGGGTTTTGTTTGATTGTTGGATGGTGAGATTCAGTAAAACGAAGGTATAAATATGAGAAGTTAAGTCCGTTGGTCCAATGGAGTCTATGAAGATGGATTGCTGGATATGGTTTCATAACAGAGGATGGCACTACAGAGCAAGGTAATCAAACATGAAACAATTTTTTAAGGCCAGAATCAGATGGAATGGACTCTAATGGATGAAGGGCACTTAAGAACCCTTCATCATATAGACGGAGGGAAAGTGAATGATTACTACTAAGAAGAAGTTAAGAATTCCTTAGCACATAATCAAAATGATAGAATCAAGGGAAACATGAGCAATTAAGAATTCATTGCCTATACTTAATTCTGAATAAAACACAAAGAATAATAAAGACTGAAAACAGAGTGCAGTTAAACAAATTCTGAGTTAATCTTTCTCTTTACTATTCAGAGCATGAAACATAGATGACATAATATACAAGAAAACTATAAAACAGGACATATAAGGGTACTCATTGATCTATAGTTTGATTCAAGAATTCTGTAGAAAGTCCTCTGTTATTAATTTCACATCCATAGAGTCCAGCAACAATGGATTCCAACAGCTTTTGTATTCTGAAAATTTCAGTATTACACCGCAGTCTAAGAAATGCATCACCAACCCCAAATACTTCGAATGGGGAGGCATTTATACAAAATATATTTACAAAATATCTAACAGAGATAATATCTAGTGATGAGTTATTGTTTTTACAAGAGATGGAGACATGTAGTCTTGAAAATAGGGAAGAAGTAAATGCAGAAATAAATGATGTTGTGTTGGCTACTCCGCTTGGTCAGATGTGCTGGCTGTAGCCTCTATAAGTCAGTCTTCAGCTAATTTCCACTGACATTATGTGCTAGCCACTCTGGCTTTCTCGGGTGTCTTTAATTCTAATGTGATACTCTTTGACTCATATGATCTTCATCTATTTCTGTTTACTTACCTTATGGTAAATGGTGCAAAACATTCAATTCACCAAAGATACCAAAGATATGTGTATAGGATTTCCAACATACTCTGCCACCACTGCTCTTTTGGTAACTTATGTCTCTGTAGCTTTCTTAAAGTCTCATTAGTCTCTGTGTAGCTGAAAAAATTAGGTGGGATGGTGAACAGATGTTTCACTTCATGCTCAATATAAAATAAATTTTCCAATTTTTCATAAAGGGTTTGGCCAGATGGGAGTGCCTTCTCTGCTGAAGTACTTGATGATGCATTAACTTGATTAGAAACATATTTATTCAACTTCTACATGTACTCTACATACATGTACTCTACATGTCTCATCAGGCATTCATTACTTCCCAACGGACTTGGCAAACCCTTTTTATGAAAAACTTTAAATCTTTCTGTGAAAGAATCAATTTCCACCTGCATGTCCTGGCATCTCCTTTCCAAGTTTTGCATTAGAGTTCTCATGGTTAGAACTTTCTTGATATGTAGAATGGTACCTATCATGTCTCTAATTGCAATGCCTCTAGTTCTTCACTAGTCTTGGTGTTCAAAAAATGTATGAGCCTATTAGCTTGTTCAGGCATTTGTCCCAATAAAGCTCTGGTTTTTTGAATCTCTACTTGGGCTGCTGCTATTAAATCAATCTGTTCATAGATAACTTAGATAGATCTCGATACATTGCTAAGGGATTGATTGATTTTGGCCCACAAAATGCCTTTGATTTCTCCTAGAGGCTTATCTAAAGAGAGATCATTTTCCAATGCCTTAACCTCCCTTGTCTTTTCTGCCACAGTCATCTTGGATTTGTCATAACTTTTTTCTAGTTTTGCCAATTGCTGCTTGACCAATTTCAATTTAGATACTTGAATTTTTAATTCCTCCATGGCTTTTATTAATTCCTCCGTGGTCATGGTAGTGTTGCTGCCTAGTGCTATTGTTGTTGCTACTATTGATGTACCTGTAACAATTTGTGTTGTGGTTGCTGGAACACTGGGAGGAAATGATGTTTTAGACGTGGAGGGGGTAGTTGTGCATGTAGGGACTCCTTTAGGTGGTTGGGAGGTCGAATCTCCCTGCTTTTCCTTTAAATCTTTCTCAAGTGCCTGCTCCATCTCACCCAATCTCTCATTAAGCCTCATAAGTAGGTCCATCACATCTTCTTCTGACTTCTATTGCAGAACTTCCATAGTCTATGGATGCATGGTAAGAGGCATTTTTAGTTGTTTTCTGATGGAAGCAATGTCCTCTTCTTTCTTCTTCATTAGTGCCTTAATGCCTTTGGCATCTTTGGGATCATGTCCCAGCTTAGTAATGATATCCTCCAAAGATTTTATCCTGTTTCCCTTGGCTAGAGAAGAGGATTTCTCTAAATCTAGTTGAGCAGAGGTGTTGTTTAAAGAGTTTTGTAATTTGTGAGATGACATCACTTTATCTGTCAGCGTGGAGTAGACCATCTCTCCAGTTTGTTTATGCAGCTCAATCTAGTCCATAGGATGAATGTCCTTGGCCAAGACCTCCAGATTTGTCTTGATATAGTCAGCTGCAGATTGTGGCTGTTGAACCTTGGGCTTGAAGTAACTCATGATCATTTTTCCCTCTTTGATGTCATAAGCAGACATCAAACTTTGCTAGTTTGTGGGGGCCATCTTAAGATATTGATTGTAAATTTGCATTCCGAGTGGGTCATTCCATGCTTTTATCTCTGCGAATGTTCTTCTAATATCAGAGGCCTGCTTGCTTTGTGGCTTGGTGGATGAAACTTCCACACTATGTTGCCTTTCTAGCTCTTTCCTGTGTTAGCTAGTTGATGTTTCCACTATCGGGGATATCTCCCGACTGACTATCTTCTCCCCTTGAAGATTTCTTGTGGTTTCCTCAATAAATTCATCTTTTGAGAGAGGGTTCAGTCTCTCCCTTTTTGTCCCTAGTTGCTCTGCAGGCCCACTGATAGGTGTGCCCTCTTCCCTGTCTATATTTTTACCCTTTTCTTCATTTAGAGGAGTCTGCAATGCAGGAATCTCTACCGCTTTGGTTTGAGCAGGAGGAATTTGTCCCTGCTGATCTACCATTTCAGGCTGTTCTATGTCCACCACTTCCTTGCCCTTTGTCGTCCCTGTAACTGGAGTGCTGAACTCTTGTATAGGCTGCTGAGAAGTTCCAACAGAGGATGTACCAGCTCCTGTTTGTTGTGTCAGTTTGAAAGATACATGTGCAAAAGAGTCCAAGTCAAGGGTTTTTTCAAGGTCTTTCATCATCATCTCCATCTTTTCCTGCTCACTAATTTCTTCAACTAATGTGCCCTCTACCCAGTCATCTTGATTAGAAAGTTGTTCTATTTTAGGGATTCTATGATGTATATAGACTGACAGCCTGTTTCTTACTTTTCTATCACTTATAAAGCTATTTGTGTCATAAGACACCCACCAAAAACTTTCCTTCAATTTAAGTTGTTCCCCTAATATCTTATCAGCCTCTTCCCATGCCTCCCTCTTATGGATGATAAAAGGGCCCAACTGGTTTTTTCTTCTTAGCTGAGCCTTTTTCTTTGCACTAAAGAAATGGGTTAAGTCTGCATTGGTAAGCCGTCTGAAATATTCCAGTGCAAATAGTCTCATGGGCACATATCTAGGCAATCTGAAAGGGCATAGCCCACATCCATATATTCTGATTACTATGTGATTCTGGTAGAAGTACCAGTGACCTATTCTGTACTGTTTGGAAGGTTGTATTATCTTCTTCATGTCACCAGTGAGCCTATGAAGGGGATTCCTATCAATAGAGTGGATGCTGGGTGATTAAATAAGTCAATAAATTCACAATAGGTGTAAGGACCCTCATAGGTTTTATGGAAGACTTATCTCCAGAAAATTACAGACCTCCTGTTTCCCTTTGAATCCAATTTCCTAGTGTGAAAGGGAAAGCTATCTGGATGATAGTATAGCAGAAGGTGGTATATGAAAGATGAATACTTGAAGACTCCTTCTCTCTCCAAATTTATAAATTGGTCATAGATTTTTTTGGAAATGAAGGTGGCATAGTCATAATTGACAGCAGGGGGCTGTCGTGGAATAAACATTGACAACAGAGCTAAGGTGATGTCATCAACATATTCATTGGTATTAAATCCCAAAACTAGGGATATCATGTCAACAATAAGTTGTCCTGTTTTAGTGAACCAAACATGTAGATAAGGAGATGGGTCTATAGGCTGACACTCTGGTAGCATGAACATTTTAGCAACATGGGTTATCTCTGAATTGGACAATTTGGAATCTTGGTCGAGTAAAAGTCCCATGGAAAGACGGGCAGGGGGCTCAGTGGGATGGAAATGTATCATCTCATTGATGGATTCGACAGTTATGTAAAAAAGGACAGTTTCAGAAGGAGACCTACTGGTTTCCGAAGGACACATAACCGCTCTCCGGATAGGGTCATAGTTGGTGCAGCATTGGTGAATTATGTCTGAGAAGATATGGATAGAGGGAAGGAAATATCTGGGTAGATTGGATTCCCAAATTCCAAAAACATCAGAGTTATTTGCATGGATGTCCCTGATTTGGCAGAAGGTTTGAAGATGGTTGACACAAGTAGTTATATCTTTAATTTGAAAATTTTTGTTAGCCAAGGCAAATAATCCTGGTCTTTATGAGGTCCATTCAAGGGAGAAACGTTGAGGGCAAAGGGAGCTTCCATGTTTGGTTCTTGTGTTTTCAAATTGGAGGTCAAGTTTTTATGAAACAACTGGACTAAACAACAGTTCTACGGCCTTTTCTGAGAATTACAGACCAAACTTAACTTGAATTCAGCTCCCAGGGTAATATTTATAGAGAAAAGCGCAATTTGTTGGGTTATTAGTAAAAAAGGGTAAATACCTGGGTATACACAGGAAAGCAGTGCAACTGTAGGTTGACCAACGAACTGTGGAGTAGGATGCTGGAGTGTTGGCTGGGTGGCAGAGTTGGACTTGATTTGCAATCAACTAGACGTAATTCACAGTTTATGGAGTTTTTAACAAAATTTGGCTTTCGCGGGGCTTTTTTGGTGTTTTGGTCAGATGATGTCATCGGGATGTGACGTCTTGTCGTTTAGCGGAAGGGTGGATGGTGACGTGGCAGTGACATCAATGAGGGGTCAGCGGGAGGGTGGTAAGTGGTTTTTCCCCACACTGCTTATGGGCTAAAGTGGTTTTGGACGGGGGGTGGGAGGGGCACGAGTAGCGTGGGAGGTCGACATGCGTCCTAGTATGGGTGGTGATACCACCAATCCCCCGGGCGGTAAAGTTTGGTAGCAGAGGGGGGTGCAATATGGTTGTGAGCCATCCGATGCGAGAGTGTCGATTGGATGGTGGGTGCTATATGGAGATGGCAAAGGGTTAATGTGCGGGCACGATCTTATAACTTAAGTTTTCAAAGGTATCAGGAGTGATTTTATTGGTCTGCGGGGTGATTGACTTTTTCAATTAATGTGGGGTAAATTAATCCTTCGAGCGCAAAAAAAGATTATTAACAAGTTTCAATTAACCTTGTTAATCCCTAACAACCAAATATATATATGGTTATATTTCAACTACGGGCGGGGATATTAAATATTGCGGGATTTTGTAGCTATATACATATTACGGGATTTGGGTTTATATATGGGAGTTATATAGTTAAGTTAGGGTTAATATGGAAGAAATGTAAATGATAGTGCTAAGCATAAAGTTATATAACTTAGGAAAAAGGGAAAAAAGGGATTTTACACAAGAAATGTGGCTGTTTTTCCTAAGTAAAAATGGAATTCACTTATGTGTCTGATGAAAAATGGGATGAGTGATTTTAAGGATATTAAGCAGATCTCAATACCTTTGGGGAAATTAGTAAGTGATTTGGGAAAAAGTGAAGGGGAGTTAGTCACAAAACCTACCTCAATTGAGCTGCATCAAAGCACCTATTTTTCATTTGTGATGGAACTAACAGTTAACATATTCACGTAATACATCACAAGTCACATTCAACAACATCAATTTACCTACCCAGCCTACTTTTCCTAACATTTTTTTTTCTTTTCTTTGGGTGCATTTGGACTAGCAAACCCTTATAGTTTTTATTTTCATTGCATGATAAACCTATCTAAATCTACACTTATTTCTTCTAAGGGCTCATATTGAACTATTGAGCCCCTTTATTTCTCTACCTATCTATTTATCTACCAAGTTTGAATAGTTTGGACAAATCTTATTCTTTATCTCTAAAAACTAGTAAATTGAAATATGAACTAGCCAAGATTAAGTTGTTTGGCCATTCATCCAAGATAGCATAAATCAACAAGCTGCACACCATTAGATCTTTGCAAAAATAGAATAGTAGTGGCATTTTGGACTTGCACACTTTCATGGTCCTTTGTTTGTGGTTCATCTCTTTCATTTTCTTGACCATTTCATTCTTTTCGCCCTTTGATTTTTCTTTTAGGGCATACCCTCTTTACATTTTTGAATTTTTGAATTTTTAACAATATGGAAATCCTTTGCAACCAGAAAAGGTATGAACATATTACAGAGTCTACCAATGCCAATCATGAAATATGACACCTATTGATATAGGAGTATAATAGATACTTGGAGAGTAAACTTTTGACTACCCCAATTTTGAGAGGTCCAAACTAGGCCCTACCTTTCCACATTCACACAGATGCCTCTAACAAAGAAATATGAGCAGCCTTAGGACAAATTGATGAAAAGTTACCTTATGCCATATACTTTATAAGCAAAAGTTTGTCAAAGGTAGAGTTAAACCATACAATGACCGAGAAGGAACTCCTAGTTGTTGTGCATTCTTTAAACAAATTTAGAAATTATATCACAGGCTATCAGACCTTCGTGCACATTGATCATACTACAATTAGATATTTAATGAACAAACTAGATGTAAATGCTCGCATTATGAGATTGTTTCTTTTACTGCAGCAATTTCATTTGACCATTGTTGATAAACCTGGTAAAGAAAATGTTGTTGCTGACTTTTTGTCTAGAGTAAATTTTCCTACAGGTGAATATGGAATGGTGGATGATCAAATGCCAAATGAACACCTATTTTCTATCTCAGTACTCTTTCCATGGATTGTTGATATAGAAAACTACTTGATTTCAACATAGTTCCCACCACACCTGTCCTCGAAGGAGAAGAGCAAGATAATGAGGAAAAGTGCCCCTTTCACCTGGATTGGGGGTAATATCTTCAAAATTGGCCCAGATAAGATCTTGAGAAGATGTGTCAAGGAGGAGGATGTTTTTGACATCCTACTGACCTGTCATGACGAGCTGTGTGTAGATCATTTTGTAGCAAGGAGAACTGGCTTCAAAATCTTGCAAGAAGGCTACTATTGGCCCACTCTTCATCAAGATGTGAGGAGATACATTAGCCAATGTGATCAGTGTCAAAGGATGGCAAAACCTACTCCAAAGGATGAGATGCCCATGCAACCTCAAGTGACCTTTGAGCGATTTGAGAAGTGGGGCATGGACTTTGTGGGTCCTACCAACCCTCCTTCAAAATAGAAGCAATACATCATTGTGCGCATCGATTACCTGACAAGGTAGGCAGAAAAAAAAGTAATTAAAGCAACATCAGAGGAAAAAGTAGTTGAGTTTTTGAGAGAAAACATATTCTACAAGTTCGAGTATCCAAGAGAATCGGTCACAGATCAAGTCAATGAGTTCACTTCCAATTTGATTGAAGACCTGCTCACACATAATAAAATCAAGCACAGGACTTCCACCCCTTACCATCCACAAGACAATGGGCAGGTGGAAGTCACTAACAAAGCTTTGGAAGGAATTCTGACCAAGGTAGTGAGCAGCAACAGAAAATATTCGGCAAACAGATTAGCTGAGACCACCTGGGCCTACAACACAACAGGGAAGACCACCATAGGGTTCACACCCTATGAAGCGGTCTATGGGACGAAGGCTTTGTTGTCAATAGAATTTGAATGTAATACAGTAAGGCTGGAAACTCAAATGGACCTAGACCTCAACCATGCACAAAAGGAAAGACTACTCCAGCTCAATGGATTGGATGAACAAAGATTGCAGGCCCTTCTCCACACAGAGGTAGTTTAGCTTCAAAGGAAGATATGGCATGACAAAAATATCAAGGAGAAGCAATTCCAAGAGGGAGATTGGGCACTTCTCTATGATTTAATGTATAAAGACTTCAAAGGCAAGTTGAGGACAAGATGGCTGGGATCCTACACTATGGAAAAATGCAATGACAATGGTTGAGTTTTGATCAGAACCATTGATGAGGAAGCCATCCCCATGCTTATCAATGGACATAAGTTGAAAATTTACAAGAAGCCCCTATCCAAGCAAGAGTTCATTTAAGATCTAAATAGGACAGTGATGGTAGTGGAGCATTTCGTAGCCTCCACTTCACCCACTCACTGAAGAAATAGAAAAGAGAAATAAAGAAATAAGGACTCAAGTGAAAACCTCCATGAGGTGCTTAAGCCCCATCATTGAGTTGAAAACTTATTTTGAGGTGGCTCAATGATGCCCAAAACAAAAAAAGTAAAAGTAAAAGAGAATAAGATCCCTAGGTGACAACACCCCTTGGAGGCGCCCAGGGAAAGAAATTAGGGTGCAAACCTCTTTGAGGCACCCTCGCTGTTTTCAAAACAAAAACAAAAAAAAAAAGAGAAAAGAAGAAAAGGAAAAATGAATTTTAATTTGTGTTGCAGGTTGCAGGAGGACCACAGGGAGCAAGAGAAGATGCCAAAGAACTTGTTTCACCTCCTCCACACTCTTCTCCATCATTTCTGACCTTTCTTCCACCACAATATTTTTTTCTGGAAACTGTGTGTTCTACAGGAGGCCCTGTGTTTTCTACAAGACACTGTTGTAGGAATCACATAGAGCCATAAATGTTCCAAAAAGTAGTTTGAGGGGCTAGGAATCTTTATGAAGAACATGTAAACCCTCCTACAACTATCAACCCTCCTTGCCATCCATTGCACACCTGCATCACATCGTCATCATCATTTTTTTCCCTTCCTGTCACAAAAAAACAAAAAAACCCAATTTTTAGAAAAAACAAAAAATAAAGGAAGCAACACCTCAAATCTCACCTGCAGCTTACCTAGTACCTCTCCATATCCATTAGTATCTCTAGCATCATCCTCATAGCTTCCAATACAAAAATAAGCTGAAATTTTAAAGGGAGAAGTAGCTACAAGAGCTCCTCTATGAATTCATGTAGCAGTTGACCACATTAAAATCAAGCCACAATAGCGAAAGAAGTGCAATCATGGGATTGAAGGAGACATCTGAAGCTTGGATCTAGCTAGAAGATATCTGGACAAGGCAAATAGCCACACATCAGAAAGCAGAGAGCATGTAGCAAATGAAATACAAGCATGCAACAGTAAAAGGAGCCAAAATACCTCATAGCACATACATTCGACTAACAGGTAAGTGACTAACCCGCTCCTTTGTTGCATTTGTGTAATTGAAAGATATGAATAAGTGAATGAGATGGTTGAGGTTGAACAAGAAAAGGTGGGAAATTAACTTAGTCACCTTCAACCAGTTGACTGCACTCATCCGAAGATGTCACAACACATGCGCATAGTCAACTTAGAGAAAGATCCCAAGGACAGGTAGTGAAGGGTTTGCAAACTCCGATGCAATGATGAGAGTTGATTGTAGGAAGAAACCATGATGACAAGGTAGGTGGAGACCAATGGTCAAATATGGCCAGCGTACCTTTTTTCCAGCTCACCCCATCACCGAAAATATCTAAAAGAAGGAATAAATACTCCTCCTCGAAACACTCTCACCATATTTTATTTCATTCTATCGTCGTCCACTTAGCTGTAGCAAGCTCCTTGTCACCCCACAAGCTCAAAACCATCATTCTCCATCACTCTCATCCATCCTCCTGCTATTGGCATTCTACAAGAGCACTTAAAGGTTCTATAGGAGCACCTACAGGCAGTTCTACAGGAGGGGCAATGAGTTGTTTTCAAGAAAAAAACATGGGTGTTTTGCTTGATTTCTAGCTTGAGTAGGTAGGTTCCATGCATACCCATCTTGATTATCAATATGTGCAAGGAATGATATCATTTTAAGGAGAAATTGAGTCCGTATAAGAATAGAAATTACATAAAAAATTTCTACCTATTTTCTTAAAAAAACACAGTTTCCCTATGTTTTCCTATTTTCTTCAAAATTCTTGTCTCCATCTCTACATTTGGTGTTCAAAAGGGGTATAAACACAATGACAAGAGGATTCACGAGGAAGGAGCCCACTAATTCAACCAGGCTCCATGAACATCCCCAAGTAGTAGCCATATTCACCAGGGCAAATTGGATGACATTTTTTGGGAAATTCCGAGGGTTTGTTGAGGAAGTTGCTTAGTAATTTTCCATTTCTTTAGTCCCTCACTCAAGAACCCATGCCATTGTCACTCTCAGAGGGATTTCCATGGAAATCATCCCAGAATTTATCAGTAGGGTTACTACGCTTCCTCCTGGATTACCTTGGAGCAAAGATTAAAAACCAATTAGACAGGCTGCCAAGAAATACTTCTTCCAAAAAAATGAACATCCTGTAGCAGAAAAAAATGTCATTAAAAGGACAAGCATACCCTACCCCTGGGATGAGGTTAGTTACCAAATCATCAAATATGTTTCCTGTGAAGGGAGTTATAACATAGTCTATGGCTACCATTTTAGAATCCTTCATGAGCTGAAATATCACATGGACACTCCAACACCCCAGAAACTGAGCATCCCCTATTTCCTCATGCAGTCTCTCATAGAATCCAACATTAACTTTAAGGCAGGGAGTCTAGATCAGCTGGTTCACCATGGATTAATCAAAATTTTGGTGGAAGAAGCCCTCCATACATTCACAATCCCCATAGCATGGGAAATTTTCCGAAACATGATAGCAGAAGATGACATAAATACCCTCACCTATGATATCAGTCCTTCTATTAGTGAGGAGGAAGAGCAGCAAGTGGGAGAAGGAGAAGAAACTGAGGAAAAATAAGGGGAGAAGAAAGAAACCAAAACAGAGCAGGGAGAAATAAAAAAAATAGAGAAAGATGAAAAGAAAGAATGAGGAGAAAAGGGGGCAAAAAAGACATAAGTGTCTCTTGAGACCATAGAAAGAGAGGCAACAACTACTCTCATTGCCCTCAACACCCTAATTAAACCAAAACAAAAGAGGAAGATGCATACCTCAATGTATTTCAGCACTAGGAAGAGCACAAGGATCAAAACAAGGAAACCCCAGCCTTCTTATAAATTTCCTATTGTTATTGAAGATTCACCCTCTACCCAAGGAAAGGAATCCTCTTCCAAGGCACCTATCACTTATGAAAGGGGGACTCCTAGATATCGCACATGTAAGGGAAAAGTAGAACTATAGGACTAAAAAACAATTCTACAAGAGGCAGAAACTGTTCTATGGGAGACCCTGTCAAGACTACAAGAGACCGAAAAAATTGAGAAAAGGATAGAAGGATAGCCACAGGGGAAGGAGGAAGCAACAGAGGCACAAGAACCTGACCCCCAGCCTAGTCTTGGGTCTTACCACAATCTTCTTGAGGGGGGGAGAATCATTCCACAAAAAATTGCAATCCCACTATTCTTTGAGTCAGAGAAAGAAAGAATAAGGACCCATAGGTCGATGAAAATAGCCAAATCCAAGGGAGTTGAGGATATTAGCCATATGGATAATAAACTCAGAGAAATGGACAGGGAGTTAAGTGTTGTTAGACACAGAGAAGCAATTGCAAAGAGCCAACTTGAAACAAAAAATGAATTGCTAAGGAGGTGGTTGCAAGAGAAAGAGGCCCAACTGGCATGCATGGCTAGCTGGTCCATAGAGGCATTGCAATGTAGGAAACCAACAAAATCCTATGCCCTATATCTCAAGGACCAGCGGATGCAATTTCAGATAAAGACCTTGGCATAAAGAGGCACAATTCATTTTTAAGATTAAATAGTGTTTATGGACCTATGTGACCAAAGCTCATCAGAAGACAAGGCAAAAATAGTAGAATTCTATCCGCATAACATGGCCCTCATAGACATGAATGTGTGTGACCCCACTGCTAGGCTAGGGGACCTACAACTAATGGCCATGGCCTCATGGATGAATCATGAAGATTTAAGGGCACCATAAATAAGAAAATTGATGATAAAGGAGTAGAATGAGCCCTTAATGATCAGAGCTGAGCCATCAGATCCCATGGCTCTCATCAGCACACACCAATTCCTTGCAAATAATCCCTAAATTTCCCCTAAATATATCAATGATCAGGCTCAAGCCATTGCACATTTTTAGGATATGGAAAGGTTACTTGGGGATGACTATATTCATGCTTGTATGAGGAGGTGGAACACCCTACCACACAGTTTGCAGATCAGGGAGTGTCACTCCCCAACAAAGATGAAAGAGGCATTAAGGAGAGTGGCACTGTACAACTGCTCCATGTAGAGTTTGAAGGCCAATTGGATTGGCCTCAAATTGAGTCCCCTGTTCCTGCTAGGCATGCTAGAGGGCAGAAAAGAGGAAGAAAGCAACAACAGTGAGAAGAGGTAGAAAGAAAGGTAGGATTCCATGACAAAGAAGAGGAGATCACATTAGAAGCATGGGATGTTAGGGAGGCCACTAGGGCCATCAAAGATGAGGAGATGGACTAAGTTGCTCAGAGGATGAGAAACACCTTCAGTAGGGGGTGATGATGAGCCCCGTAAATGGGTAATTATATGAGCTCATTTTGCCTCCTATCATAGTTAAAGCAACCATTCTCTTAGCTTATTGCATGTTTTTTTATTATATTTATGCTTATGGAGTGAGTTGGGTTACTTATGATGCCATGAGGTCTAATATGTGTTTAATGTAATTTTTTGTTAAATTTTGAAGACAAAGTCAAAGATTCAAGGGAAAATTGGTAGCAATAATTCAAAGTGGACAAAGGAGAGGGTTTATAGGAGTGAATCCTCTCATTTATTACTTCCCACTTCGAATTCTCCTTCATGCAACTTAGAGCACAAACAACCAAATCAATGCACTAGGAGGCAATTGAGCAAGTGGAGGATAACTTATGTTTATCTTGAGTTTTGGGAGCCAGGCCTCCCTAATTTTAAGAAAACTATTGGGAGCTTCAGTTTTATAAGTAGAGAGGCCTAGGGCCTCACTAGGGTCAAGTTTTTGTTGAATTTTTGTTTCAGTTTTGCTCTGCTTAACTTTGAGCTTACTTTTGGTGAAGTTTCATGTAATCCTATTACTATTTTGATAATAAAGATGAGATTCTTCTTGAGCTAGCACCGAGTTACCTCAGAGGGCTGAAGCTCTTAGGTTAGCGCCCAATTTAAGTAGCCAAGCTCCTCTTGTTTGTATTTATATGCTTTGTTCCAGTTTATGGATTAGTTGTTGTTAGATGAAGTTCTTTCTTGGTTAAGAATAGTTTGCTTTTGGTGATTTAGAAGGTTGTTTCCATTTGTGTTTCGCATAGCAGGTTAAACAGTGATAGAAATAAGATACAAAAGGCCAACAACAGTGCCTTGGCCTCCTTTCCTCCCTTTGGGACCATGAACTGAGGCAAAGACCCTCTTGCTGCCACAAAAACACAGATTTTCCTTCTCCATAGGATTTCTAGTGTTGCAGTTTGTTAGAAGGTTAATGTTTTGCTTTAGATATCTTTCACCAAGCTCATTTCTATATTTACAATAACTCTTCTTCCATGCTTTCTCTCATTATATCATTTTTCAGCATTTCTTTCCATAGTTCATAATGTAGATTAGCTTGATGCAATTTTTTTTTTTTTTTTTTTTTTTTTTTTTTTTTTTTTTTTTTTTTATGTACTTAATTTCCTTGCTTGCTTGATTTCATTTTGTTACTGTCAGTTCTTTTGTAGCATATTTCTTCTCACAGTAGGTCAGCCTATCAGCCATTACATTCTCTCCCTGATCTATGCCCTACAGGTCGCCCAAAGTTCACTTCAAATCTCCCTTAGTTTTTTGCATTTTTCCATAGGATTTCTTCCTCTCTCCCGACCATATTTCCCTCTCCTAGTGATCCTTGGTTAACCCTAGGCACCCTAACACATCATCCCAACCTTCATCTACCCTTTCCACCCACTCCCACACCTTCAAAACCTTCAAAACTACTCTCGGCATCCTCCTGTAGACCTCTTCTAGATCTCCTATAGATCGCCTGTGTCCTCCTGTAGATTTTCTTGTAGGATTTGTTTTTAAGGCCGAGTGTGGGAAAAGCCTTCAGAAGGCCACCCAAGACCTCCTAGGACCCATCTACACCATCCTACATCTCCTCAAACCCCAAAGTCGGCCTTCAACATCACCTATTCGCTTCCACCTTCACACACAATAAAATACATGCATGTAAATTTCACATAAAAATACATAAAAATCCAAAAAGATGTTTTTTTGCTCATTTACTTATAGAAATGGCTTGAGTAGATGTTGTTTACTTCCTTGAGTAGGTAATGACATTCATTTCATGGTTTTCATAGTGGTTTTTGCAAAAGTAAGATTAGTTTGTTAAGTAGGGTTTGCTAGGTTTACTTTACATTTCAGTCTTTTCCTTTCTGCAATTAGAGTAGCATTTGTAGAGTAAGATATCCTCTCTTTCATCACAAATAAAGCTTCTTCTGGAATCCATAGAAGTTGGCTTGAGATCTTAGTGACCTTGCTCCAACTGACCAAGTGACAACTTGCAGTAAGAACTAGTACTTGTGCATACAACGTCGTCGCTTCCATGTTTGTTACAAAAGAACTACCGGGTTGATAAAAGTAAAGTAGGCAGCCAAGGAGTTGCAACATTATTGTTGCAATACTGGTGCTCACCAAATACTACTTCTGAGGTGATTTCTAAAATCATGACATGATCATTGTACATACCATTTTCCCTTTCATTGCAAGATTTCAAGGTACACAGTCATTTCAGCTTGGGGCCTGAGGTGAAGGCTATAAATTTTGAATGATGTGTAAGGTTTGTTGGTTCTAATTTAGTTTGAGTCATGAGTCAGTTTCTATTTTCATAGTGTTATTTTTTAGTTTTTGAAGAGTTTTGACTCGCTACCGAATGGATAAGGCTACTAAGTCTACGGTGTTCTTGGCACCTCCAAGGAGCTACCATCCCCATTGGAGCCAATGTTAGTGTCAGTGTCTTCACACTGCCATCAGTGATCAAAATATGCTCTTTTTCATTTCATAGTAGGAGTCCCATACTAATGAGTTTGCATTCCATTAGGTCATGTATTCACTGATGGTATGGTTTTCTTCAAATTTTTCCCTCATGATCTATACTTGTCGATCCTCTTTCATATATTTCAGTCATGGCTCATATTCACTTTGAAATTCATTTCATTAGGTCTTAGGGTTTGGTCTCATTAGGTTTTAGGGTCCCACCATGGTCAAATCCAGTAATTACATGCAAATAATGATTAGCAACGACATGAGGAGGCCAATTATGATTGGTAAAGCCATAATTTATCATTTTAAAATCCTAATGTAGTTCTCACCTCAAAACTTGTTTTGAGGTGAAAATAGAGTATTTTGTTTTTATTTTCATTTATGATGTAATTTTATCTTTTCATATGTAATATTGGTTCCCAACTACTCCAAAGCATATTGTGATGTTTCCAAGCACCTGTCATTGCAAAAATCAAGTCATCTTGAGCACCAATCCACCTACAAGAACAAAAGAAAACAAGCATGAAAAAACATAGTATTTAAAAAGATAAATAAACACTAGAAAAGTGGGTTTTTCAAAAGAAAAAATCAGATGGAGTTCATATAAAACCATCCCATCCTAATTTCAAAATCATTATGCCATGTTTGCCAAAGCCCAAAGAGAGAAAAACTCAAAGGAGCAAGTTTTTGTGAGCAAAGAAGTTGAGTGCTACGCTTAGAGAGAATGGTGTTGTGTTTCTGGAATTTTTGGCCCGGCATTGTGCTATTGGGAAGTGGAACTATGCTTACATCTCAACGTTGTGCTTAGGGACTTTCTGCACAGTTCAAAATATAACGGGTGCTATGCTTAGAGGGTGGTGTTGCACACCTGGGTAGTGGCGCTGTGCTTAGGCTAGCCAAGCCAAAAAACGTTCCAAACTTAAAATTTATGCTAAATTTCTTCCAAATCCACATTTTGCAAGTAAGTATCACTCCTCTCCCTCCAATTTGGTTTGCAGTTGTTGAGATTTTCATAAATTTCCACCCATTTTCATAAAAACCTAAGTCTCACTTTAAACCCTAAATTATTTGGTTTATTTCACTACAACCTTTCATATATCATCTCTTCCATCCTCACCTATTTATCATCCCTTGTTTTTCATCCCATACACCCTCCTTTCATTCTCATGATTTATGCCTTAGCTATAAATACACATAGTCACTCATAAACCCTAGAGCCTACCTCCCATTCCATTCACATTGGTCTCCCCACACTATAAATTTTTGTGAAATTAAACAGTGAAACCATGGACAGAGGAAGTGATTTTGAGTATGATGAAGAGACAGCCAGTGACAGTTCTATAGAGAGACATAGGCAAAGAAAGCCTCACAAGGGAGGAAGAATTGTAAGAGAAGAGCCCACTAGTTTAAGAGAATTACAGGCTTTCCCACTTGTAGTCTCTTGTTTCAGACACTAAGGATATTTTCAATTTTGTAAACTAGTGGAAAGAGCTCAGTTTCACCATGAGTTGGCCAGAGTTTTTGTGGCTCATTTACATATCTATCAGGTGATACTTGCTAGAGTAACCTTCACAATATCACCAATTGTCATTTCAGAGGCTGCTAGAATCCCTAATGTTGGTGAGAAATGGTACAAGGGTTAGGACCTTGATGAGAATTACTATGAGCCTTACATCAAGCCTCAACATAGAAAATAGGTGAAGAGGCTTTTCCCCTTTAAATTTTTGGAGAATAGGTATGTTCCCTTGATGAGGATTATCATCAAATATTTCACTTGTGAAGGCAGATTCTCCTGGCTGTATGCTTACCATATCAGACTCCTCATGCACTTCACCGGCGTAAAGATGATGAATCTCCCATATTTCTTGTTTAGAAACATTAACAAAATAGCTTATCTTGTGTAGAATAAGCCATACCCTCAACAATTGAACAACATATATCATTACTCCTTAATCAAAATCATTGTTCTTCACCATATCAATCTTCTTAACATTTCTTGGGAGACTTTCACTGCTCATGAGATGTTCAAAGGTCCACAGATCCCTTCACTAGTGCATCAAGAAGAAGGTGGCCTTTCTAGCCATGGGGAAACAAGGAAAGAGGTCAAGGAAACAAAACCTATTGAGATGCCAGTGTACTTGACGTATGAAAGAGGCACAATAAAACCTTTTGCAGCTTCTAGGCAAGTGTTTGCTCCATGGGATGTAGAAGGGACCTTGCCTTCTTCATCAGTCCACAGGTAAATGTTATCTCCATAAGGTGTTGAAGGGGATTTTCCTTTTACATTGACAAAACAGGTACATGTTGAACAACTGATCAAAGGTAAGGAAAAAGCATAGGAAGAGAACCTTGGTGATGAGGAGGAAAGATATTTTGACTTGATTGAGCATGAGGAGCTACAATAGCGCTATACTCATCATCGAGTTAATATTATTGACTTGGAGGCTCAGGATGAAAAAACCATCAAAGACATCATCATACAAGAAAGGGAAGCTCAAATACAAGCTTTGGTAGACAACTTAGAGACAACCAAGTTCATCATCAAATACTTGGAACAAGAAAACAAACAATTGAGTGAAAACAAGTCCTCATGGAGCTAGAAATGATCAAAGCAAATAGGCAAATTGCCAAAGAGGCTCATGTCACATTGATTCCTATTGAGCAGGAGATTGAAAATTATAAGGAAACTTGGCTTAGGGAACTAAAATTCGCCTGTTTTAACTGTGAATTTGATTTCTCTGTCCTCATGGATGATTTCATTAATGTAATTGATGACATGGCATGTAAATGTAATGGAAAAATAATGTTAGAGGGTAGATTCATTAGTTAGAGGTGGTTTTGAGGCAAATGAATCAGTTTCCCCTCTTTTAGAGACAAGTTGTTTGACTATCTATATTCCAGTTCTTTGTTGGGAAATAGTTGAAAGAACCCCTCTTCTCATGGATTCGACCCCTAAAGGTTAGGATGAGTAGTTTAAATGTCTATATTATGTGTTTTCTTTCTCATTTGCAAGGGTTGGATTCAGCTGGGCGCTCATGTACTGAACACTTATCATTTTGTACCAGTTGTAGCAGGAAACTAATAAAGTTGCAACTATTTTTATGGGATGCCTGTGGTATGGCCTTTAGCATGTGTTTCTTCTTCTGTTATTAAGTTCTCATGTTATTTATGTATGCCTCTTTCATATAATTGCTTTTGATTGGTTGTTTTCAAGTCAGATACGTGGAATACATTAGGTTTTAATGCTCTACCTTGGGAAAACACCAGCATTCCATGTTTTCTCCTCTATTTAGGAAGGATTCTTGACTTGCTCAGGCCCTTCTTATCTCCTCATCAGTCTAGCCTTTCACCCCATCAAGCTTAAGGTGTTGAAGATCATACCTACCTTGCCCTATAGAATCCCTTGCAATTTTGATTTAGTTTCCCAGACCTAAATTGCCCAGCTCCTCCTGATCTGGCAAAAAACACCAACAAATTGAATCAAAACCTTTCGAGCTACTATACCTAGCCTAAAGTCCTATCTGATCCAGTCACCTTGACTGAAATCCTAAAGGAGAGCGTCATCTCCCAACCTTATAGGGCTAGCTATAAGGTTAAGTGGTTTGTGGTTACCCTGGAAGCTTGCCTTCTTTAGCCTGAGGCAAATCTAGGTGTTAACACTTTTATATTGTAAAATGAAAGAAAAAATATTATTATTATTTTTTAGCATGGGTTTCATGATCAAATTCTTTTATTTTATAGGTTAAGCACTCGTTGCATGCTTCTATGGTTTTTCCTAGGTTAAGAAGTCAAAAGATTCATTGTCATAACTTAAAGACCCAATAAGACACATTGTAAATTGTAAAGAAAATTATTTATGTCCTTAAATGTGTCAAAATACCCTTCAAGACCATGATGGCCTAAATTAAGGAGCTACGTCCACCTTGAGAAGCATATATAAAGGAGGAAACCCAAACTCCTTGGAACACATTCATTCATTCATTCATTCAATCAAAGGAGGAAGAAGAAGAAGGAAAAAATGAAGGACGAGGAGGAAGGAGACTTATCTTTGGGCTATTTATCTCTCACACATGTGAAGGAAGGCTAGGGTTTCCACAATTGGTCTAGGGTTTTCTTCTGCAAGTTCGATCTTAAAGAAGGAAACAAGGTCAACGAAGGTCACAATATGCCATCCTCAAGCTCCAGAAGGAATATATAAGCCAAGAGAAGGTCTGAGGAAGCCTTGGGATGCCAGAAGACACTCACATGTGTGGCAGCAACTACTATAAGAGTGCTTAAAATTTCAAACCTGCAGTCGAGGCTGAAATTTCGCATTTTGAGGTCGAAGTTGTGCTACTGGAAGAGATTTGGTTGAGTTTGACTTAGAAAAAGGAAGCAAATCAAACAGAGGGTTTGGAATTGGTCTTGGAGGGTATTGATATTGGTATTTGTGAGGGAAGACTTGGAAGGTTAGTGAAGGTCAAAATAAGCCATCCTCAAGCTCCGTAAGGAAGAGAAAAGCCATGATAAGATATGGGGAAGCTAGATGAAGCTCACACATGTGGCAGTAGCTATTGCAAGTGGCCCAAAAAGTTTAGACTTGTAGTAGAGGTCGAAATTCTATAGTTGGAGGTCGAAGTTGTGCTACTAGAAGAGATTTGATTGGGTTTGACTTTGACAAAGGGAGCACATCATTCGGAAGGGTTTGACTTGGTCTTGGAGGGTATTGATCTTAGTCTAGAGGTCTTGGAATTCTTCAATTGAAGAATCGATAAGAAGAGAAGATATTTTCAATTTTTTCTCTCAAGTGGAGAGGCTTTGGCCTTGGCTTACAACCTATATTTTGTGTTCCTATTCTTCTAATTTTCATAGTTGGTTAATGATACACAAACATAATAATAAGTAATGAATCCAAATAAACAATAAAAGTAACAAGAAATCACAAGTAGTCATCAATAAAACAAAAATCATTATAATCATTTCCTTAATAGATTTATCAACAGCCCTAACCCAATAATTGATTTTTAGTTGGAATTAGAATAAGAGTGGGCATGCATGGATTTTTTTTCCAAAAAAAGAATGAACTAATCTGAGAGATTTGTACCCAAATATAAAATAAGATTGATCTTGTAGTCCACAACATGGATTTTACATTTCAAAATTAAATCCTCAATGGAACTCCATTCATTTCATTGTTCATTGACTATTTTAAGGAGGCATATCACAAATTTCAAGAGTCAATATCACTTATGGTGTTAGGCTAGGCAATGTTAACAATATCACTTGACATGTAAACCACCTCATTATCCCTTGGTGAGACTATTTTTTGTTTGATGGGATTCCATTGTATCCTCTGTCTCTCACTCTCATTCTTTGGACCTCACTGTGGTTCAGTATTTGGTATTTATACCCAGCTACTTCTAGTCCAATCAATAGAAGTTCACATTGGAATCTCGCAGCTGATGTGACCATGCCATAAATCCAACTTAATCTTCTTTGTTCTAGCATCCAACAATATTACATTACTTACAATTTAAATCTGTGATAGGTGAGATCACAAGAAACACTCAGAACTAATATATATTCCACCAAAATTTATATGTGATTATGAAACAACAAGGGTGCAATCTTTGGTTAAATTTTACTTTGTAAGACAATGTTACCCTCCTTAAGCAATCATTACTCCTTAAAACTTTGCTGACAAATATTTCTAAACTTTGCTGATAGATTGGACTTCAATTTTGTTAATAGATCTTTTCTCAACTGACTCATCTTGCTTATCTCTACATTTCCGTTTTCATTGATATGCTAGTAGACATGAGGTGGTATCAAGAGCCCATTCTGATGAAGAATACCTAGAAAGTGCATGGCTATAGGAAGCTCAATGTTCTCCTCACATACCTAGGTCAGGAAAATCTTGTACATAAATGCATTTAGTACAAGAGAATAGGGAGAAGTAGAAGTTGAAGGTAAGAGTAAAGTGTACATCATTTTGCAAATCAACAATCAAAATTTAATATTAGTTTTAATAATAATCCATATTATAATGACACGAGAGGATCATCCGAGCATGATTTCGGAGGGCATTTTTAGGCTAACATTTTTCCTCTTGCTTCTCAAGAAGTAATATTAATTTCTGAAACAATCGAAGAAGAAAAAATTTCCCCACTTTTCTCACTAACCATAAGATTTCATATATGAATTCCATTATTCTCACATTGATAAATAGATAATAAGAAATATTTCTATGCTTCTAGAGAGAAATTATATAGACTTTGATGACTATGGGTGTCTACAAAAATTATAATATTCACAAAATTTGTATCCTCCAAAAGAAATCCTACTTTCCCATTTATTTTCTAAGAAATATTGCATATCTTCATATTCATAGCTTTCATATCCACGTATTTAGATCGAAATTTAGATTCATGGCACTAATTTGAAGCAATAATAAGCATATTACAACTAGCATATTGCTTTATTTAGTTTGGTTTTGATGTGATTAATTGGTAGAAAACTCTTGGGATTCGTGAAGGAATACTTTACAGGTTGCTATCTCCTCTTGTTGAAGCTTTAGTTCACATTGAAATCAGCCCATGTGAACTTTTGCATAGAAGATTCAGCCATCTCCATTTCAAAATCCTTCCAACTCTAAATTAAATAGTAGATGGAATCCATGAACTGAGAGAAGATCACGAAGGAGTATGCAAGGGATGTGCATTGGGTAAGAACACCAAGAGACCATTTGGAAGTAGTGCTTCATGGTCAAAAGAAATCTTGGATCTTATTCATTTTGATGTCTGTGATCCTATGAATCATAAATCACTTGGAGGCAATCTATATTGTGTCACATTTATAGACGACCATTCAAGCAAAACTTGGGTTTACTTAATGAAATCCAAGGATTAATATTTACCAAATTTCAAGAATTAAAAGTTAAAGTAAAGAACCTTATAGAAAGAAGAATCAAGATATTAAGATCTAATAATGGAGGAGAATACACATATAAGGAAATCATAGCTTTCTATAAGGAGCCTGGGATTAAGCAGGAATTGATAGTCCCATATAATCTTGAGAAAAATGGGGTTGCAGAATGAAAGAATCGATCCATTGCAGAAAGTGCAAAAGAAATGTTACATGATCAAGATTTACCAAACGTTTTGTGGAGTGAAGCTACAAAGACAACTGTATACATACAAAATTGAAGTGCACACAAGTCACTAGATAAAAAGATTCCTGAATAAGTATTCACTAGGAAGAAACCAACCGTAGATCATCTCCAAATTTTTGGTTGTCCTGTTTATATTCATATACCTAAGCATAAAATAAAGAATTTGGATCCATCTAGCATGAAGGGGTCATTTGTGGGCTACAGTGACTCTTTTAAGGCCTATAGGATCTACATAAAGGAAAGACACTCAATAGAAGTTGGTCAATATGTGATATTTGACAAAAGTATTGGATTCAAAAGATCAAAGGATCTCCCTATGGACTCTTATGATCAAGAAATTTTGGTATTTGAAGAAGAGATTACTAGGGTAGAATAATCAAACCTTGAAGATTAAGCTCTCTGTGAACCTATACAACCTGTGGTAATACCCAAAACTAGAAAAATATCTAATTGGTTCAAGTATACACTTCTAGATGTAGAAGGTCATGGAGAATGTCAAGGTACATTTAGGTAAAGAAAGAAGCCCAAACGATATTCTGGGTATGCAACCTACATGAAAAAACTAATAGAAACAAGGCCATCCACCTTTGAACAAGTTTTCAATCACCAAGACTAGAAGGATGTGATGAATGAAGAATATCAATCTATAATGAAGAATGGAGTTTCAGAGATTGTACCTAGGCATGAAAATAAATCCGTGGTAACTTCCAAATGGATCTACATGATTAAACATGTAGGAGATGGACGTATTGATAAATATAAGGCATAATTGTGGCTATGGGCTTCTCTCGATAGGAAGGCATTGACTATGAAGAGACATTTGTTCCAACAATGAGGTATATAACTATTTGTTTATTGGTCTCTTTGGTAGCATCGATGGGTTAGAACATCCACTAAATGGATGTCAAAACTGCATTCCTAAATGACACAATTGATGAGGAATTCTATATAGAACAACCCTTGGGATTTAAAATTAAATATAGAAAGTCATATGTCTACAGATTGAATAAGAAATTATATGGCCTCAAGAAAGCATCGAGGGCATGATATGCTAGGATGGATTCATATGTATAGAGATTAGGATTCACAAAAAGGTGTTGATCTGAACCTTTATATTAAGAAGGGAAACTCGGTAATCATTATTTTGTATGTGGACGATCTTCTCTTGAGAGGTCTAGAATGTAAAATAGAAGAATGTAAGAAGAAACTAGCAACAAATTTGACATGAAGGATCTAGGGATGATGCACTATTATTTGGGACAAGAGGCCAGGAAAGGATGTGATGAGATCCATCTAAGTGAAGGATGTTAAAAATGAAGCAAGAAAGTCTCACTTTTTACATTTTCGTTAATGAAATTGAGGAAATTAAAAATTCCACATCAATAGACAATTTGGAAGAGTTAAGCTGACATGGCTCTTGTCACTTAGTTAAGAACACTCAATTCGAGTTAATGAGTTGAAGTTCAGTTTTCTTGAGTTGATTACTTAAATATATGAGTCTAACTCAGTTAATTCGAGTTAGAGGCATTAACTTTAGTTGTGTATAGTGGGATCCTAAATTTGAGGAGTCTAGTTTGAGTTAATTTCATTTGTATAAATTTAATTCAGTTAAATTGAGTTATGGTTAGTTAAACTAGTTCTATCTGTTGGAGGAATTAGTGGAAGTGGAACTTGAACCACACTCAGTGATTATCTATATAACTAATCCATCATCCTAAATTATCTCATTCATGTATATAACTCAAGCTACTGAGGTGATATGGAGATTTCAAGGTAGTTTACTATTAGTTGTAGACTATTATAATGTGTACAGATAGTGCATACAATGAGAGGAAGGACATAAAATAATTGTGAAATATAGATAAGGTAATTTCCTTATTAATAGGGGCCTAATTCCTCAAGTAACAATGCAAGGAGGGTTTCAAAATTGGAGAAGTGTTTGCTAGAGTCAGTTAATCAGGTAGAGGGGTAGACTATACACTTGTAGGGTGTGCACAGGCTTGAGAAAGCATATGTATTTCATTTTTATTCTCTGATTAATGAAATACAAAGAGTAAGGGGTTTTGAGCAGTTACTTTCCCCTAGATAAATATTTTTGCATGTGTGATGATTATTTTTTCACTTCTATGATTCGTGTTATATATGGTGAATTAACTTCTCAAATCAGTAGAGTAACTTTGAGTCTTATGATTTAGTATATTTAATGAGAAGTTTCGAATCTACACCATAATTTCTACATGGTATCAGAGTTGGATTTACTATAGAGCTGAGGTTTTGAAGTTATCATTGCAGGAGGAGAATATTTGTAGGATCAACTCTTCAGAGTTAGAAGGATGGCTTTCTATGGGCTAAGACTCTAGTGTTCCCTAGAGGGAACTTCAAAATATGTTGCTTGGAAGGACTGCATGGAGGTAGTGTTGGAAGATAATTTGTTGAAGGATTTCATTGACAATGATATCCCAAAACCAACAACATCTGATGCTCAAGATCTCCAAGAATGTAAGAAGTGTTTAGCTACGGCAAGGAGAATCATATTGGAGGGAGTACGAGACCATATTATCTCAAATCTCCACTCGAAAGAGACTTCGTATGAAATTTGGAAAGCATTGACATATATGTTCTAGAATATTAATGACCACAAGAAGTTGTAGGTCAAGAACAAACTTTGAAATATCAAGATGCAGAAGAATGATGCCATTCCATAGTCCCTGAGCAGGTTCACACAATGTCATGATGAACTTGGTCAGGTTAGTGCTACTGTAGTAGAGGATGATTTGGTAACCCTAACCCTTTTAGGCCTTCCCAAGAGATGGCACAGCTACCAATATTTGGTAAATAGGAGGGATAAACTACCAAAGGGAATTCCTATGGTCTAATTTGGTACAAGAGGAAATAAGGTAGAAGAAAAGAGATGGGACCTCATCCAAAGAACAAGAATAGGAATTTTCATTAATCAACAAAGGAATTAAGGCTAAGGGATAGAAGTCCCAAGTTGAGGCTAAATATAGTCAAGTGGGAAAGAAGAACGAATTGCCCAAAATTAAGTGTTTCAACTATGATTCATGAATTCAGGCACTATGCCACAAAGTGTCCACACAAGAAGGCAAGAAAGAAGGAGCCTACAATAGCAGCAACAAGTGAATCTCTAGCTTCGCAGTTAAAGATTTACTTCACTCCCATCACATGCATGGTGAGCACCGTGATGGGTGGTGTGTGGTACTTAGATAGTGGTGCCTCATTCAACATGATGGGGAACAAAGAGTTTTTCAGTGACTTGTAGGAGAAAGATCTCAAGATGAACATTGAGTTTGGAGAGGGCGAAAGGTACAATGCTACCAAGATTGGTACACTAACCCTTCAGAGTGAGTAGGGATATCCGCTATGACTCAAGGATGTGATGTTTGTTCGAGGAAAAAAGAAAAATCTAATCTTTTTTGCATTTTTGGAGGACTGCGGTTATGATGTGATCTTTAGCAAAGGGAAAGCATTCTTGAGACATAGCCATGGGACAGGTGAAACATATCAGTCCTTGATTCAAGAACTTGTATCAACTTGAGGTAGAATAAGCATGCAAAGCCTTGAGGAAGAAGAAAATGGTTAAAGACATGGCGGTTGAGAGGGATCATAATCTACCTATCAAAAAGGAGCCTCAAAAGCAACCTCATGAAGTTGTGGAGCAGCCACAAATGGAGAACTAGATAGAAGGTAGAATGCAGATGTCCACTCAAGAAGATACCTATAGAAGGGGGAGAGTTCGAGCAAAGTGAGTAGAGGGAGAACATGCATCTATACCTCCAAGAGAGAGGTGGAGCGACGTAGATCCTTAGTCCAAGAGTTGCAAAAATTCAGGAAGCATCCATTGAGGTGTTCTCCTCATGGAATGACCTTTCTACGAGGGCCCAAAGTATTCATTAGTAGTAGGATTACCATTAGTAAGATACTAAGCAGTGCATAGGAGTGTTGATAGCAGAGCAGAAGACTCAGTAGCAGAGTCAACAACAACACAATTTTCCCTGTAGATAGTTGCAGATAAAGTTGATTCATTTTGTTTTTCAATGCTTCATGGTTGCAGATATTTCAGTAGCAACAACAATAGCAAGAGGCATTGTATGGAGTTAAATTCCATAGTTTCGGGATGGGGGTGGTTGATAATCCATTTCTTGCTAAGAGGAAGTGTTGAAAATGAAACAAAAAAGTCTCAATTTTGAGTTTTTCCATAATCAAATTGAGGATATTTGAAATTCCACATCAACAGGCAACTTGGAAGTGTTTGCTAAGGTGACATGTCTCTTGCCACTCAGATAAGAACATTGAATTCGAGTTATTGATTTGAAGTTCAATTTGCTTAAGTTTATTTCTAAAATTTAGGATTATAACTCAATTAATTCAAGTTAGGGGCATGAAATTTAGTTGTGTGCAGTGGGTTCCTAGATTTTAGGAGCCTAGATTGATTTAATCTCATTTGAAGAAATTTAGCTAAGTTAAATTGAGTTATGTTCAGTTAAACTAATTCTACAAAGGAAAGTATGTGATCAAGATCTTGAAGAGGTTTGACATGATGGATTTCAAACCAATGACAACTCCATTGATCACAAACTTAAAAATACTAAGTTCTGAATTGAACCCTATGGACCCTTTAAAGTATAGACAATTGGTTGGATCACTAGCGTAATTGGTGATTACTCGACCATACATATGATTTGAAATAAATGTTCTAAATCAATTCCAAGTGGAATCGAGGCATGATAATTGCATAATAGAAAACACATACTAATATATCTACAAGGAACCATCCACTATTTCCTAAAATATCCTAGGAGGAATGATGTCCACTTGATTGGATATACAGATTCTAACTGGGGAGGCAGTGAATAGAATGGAAGGATCACTCAAGAGCATGTTTTAGTTTCAGATTCTTCATGATCTCATGGATGAGAAAAATGAAAGAAAAAATTTCTTTGAGTAGTGTTGAGGATGAGTATATTGTAGCTTGTGAAGTAAGCAAATAAGCTCTCTAGTTGAGAAAGTTGTTATCAGACCTATTTGAAGGACCAATGGACCCTATAGTGATACATTGTGATAATATCAGTTGTATACGATCGTCTAAAGACCCAGTATTTCATGGAAATAAAAAAGAATATCAACAACAAGTATCACTACATTGGCAAGCTTAAGATGGTGTGTTACAACAACAATATATCTCAATCAATGAGCAAGTATATAAAATATTGAAAAGATATCTTCCTAATAAGAAGCTTGTGTATTTGAGAGACAAGCTTGGTTTGGTTGATGTATCCTCCATGCTTTAGAGGGAGAGATAGGCACATCATTCTTTTATTCACTTGGAAAGACATAATGTACTATTTGGGTAAGCATCTGGCACCTGATACTCTTTCAAGATGAGGTAGGGAATCCAAGATAGAATTAGTCATGGACTGATATTCTTTGAGGACTAGTTATCTAAGATATGAATGGTCCAAGGAAGGTCATACTCTGTGAACATTGTTGGGCCTCCAAAATATCTTTAAAATGACATCCACTTTCACCTTTACACCACCATTTCACTGACATGTCGCAACTCCATAACCATATAATCTTTCATTAGCCACCATTTTCATAAATATATGGGTTAGGATCCTTATTTACCAAATTTATTTATTTATGTTTTTAAAGTGAATTTATGATTAAAAACTAGAAAATTAACATAGTTTCATGTATCTATATATGTGGCTTGAGTTTCATGACATGTGTAGGTTATTTGGAAGCTTTCAAAGCACCCTTATGTGGTCTCCAATGCTCAAATTCGAATTCCCTTCAAAGGAGATTTTGATAAAGGTCAAAGAAGGATGTGTGTCCTATTTGAATTGTAACTCTATGAGGCGTCTCATCTTTTCTTATTTGGATTAGAACTCTATGATACACTTATTGGATATGTGTCTCATTATGAACTATTTGGTTGTAACTATATGAGATTTTAGTGGATCCTCATTAAATATGGTAGCTTCTTATGTTTTAGTATAAATAAGAGAGCATTTTCCTTTGAAGGCATGTGTAAAGTTGGGGAAATGCTCATGTTTTTAATAGATAATTTGGAGATTATACTAGGAGATTTGAAGTTTTAGTCTTGCTTACATATGGAGCTTCTTCACTTTCCATCCTCATACACCATTGGAATGGCCATCTAAAGATTGTGAGATTTAATTGATTTTATAGATTAAAGTTTAATTTCTTTCTTAGTATTAGTTTTAGAATGAGTGTGTAATCTTTGCTTTTGTAAAAACATGTCAATAGGTAATATTTATGTATTTTCTAATTGGATTAAGTTTGAGGCAAGGGCTCATAGTTATTTAGTTTCCTTTCATGTTCTATTATTTACTTTCTTAGATCAAACCATAAATTCATTGTATAATTGAATAAAGGATTAGGCCAAGAAGGTGACTTCAAATTGGGTGATTGAATGTTCAACCTATGCAATCATTGAGATTTACTTTTCCATGCTTTTATATTTGCTTTTAAGATCCTCATTTAATTTCATTAACTGATATTCCTAAAGATCATTCTATGAAGTTGATTTAATCATATTTCAAGATTGAATGGTTGAATATTTGATACATGCAATTACTGAGTTATTTTTTGCACACTTTACTTGCTCTTCTAGGACATTAGAAGTTAAAGTATAAATAGTTGCTTACACATCATCTCAAAAAGGTAACACTTCATAATTGAATGATGGAGTAACTAAGTATACATTAGTTGTTTTTTATTTCACATGTTAGTTTAATTTCATTTTCATTATTTGATTTCATAGATTAGATGAATTGGTTTTCATTATTTTGTAGTTAGATTGATCTAAACTGAAAGACAATTTCTAGCACATATAGTGCACACATGCTTCACAAGTTTATGAAACCCCCGAGTTGACAAATTGAATGATAGGAAATCGCTTTTCCCCAAAATTTTGGTGTTGTTTCCGGGGAAGTGTGCATAGGAACTAACTTTCAATTTAGAGTGTGTTTTATTTGTTTTTCTTTTTACTAACCATTTATGGACATAGGATCTAGAATGTAGCCCAAGAACTACATTGACAAATTGTATCAAGAAGTAGCTACGCCACAATATTCATCAATTCTTTAAGAGATCCTTGCGGCAAATCAAAATGTCAAGTCGATTTCGCATATTCTTACAAACAATCAAGTATATTTTTCAAATTGGGATATGAGAATTTCAAAAATTCTAATCCGTAAATGGCTTCATTGGAAGCATGAATATACTTAAAAAATAAAAAAATAAAAATACAATTTTTAGTTTTTATGATAAATTTGATGTTTTATGGTGCAGTAAGAACTACCCATGTACTAACCCTTGGTAGGAAAAAATTGCAATAAAACAAATGGTTGAGAACAAAGAGCGCAAACAAAGATCACAAATGATAATTTAAGGTATGATATCAAGCCTTTTCATTTTATTTTTGCAAAATTTATAGAGGAATCGATTGAAAAAATCTTGACTATGCTAACAAAATAAATCTCTCAAGTATGTTCTCCTTCTGCACTTCGTGTGTCCTAGAGGATCAGAAAAATAAATTGGTTTGTTAGTATATCATAAAAATTATTTAGCTACTATAAGATTTGTAAATCCATGTGGAAAAATCTTTACCTCTGTAATGCAAGAGTTAGACCTTCCCTTTTCCTTTGCTAGAATACATCCATGCAGCAACAAGTCCAACCTTCAAAGCCTGCAAATCAGAAATCATGGGAACATTTCTAGAAAATGCAGCAGCATAGACACCTGATTTTAAAATGAATTTTCTAAGCAAACCAGGGTGAATCTGAAAAACCTAAGATATAGGTTTTCCCTGGAACAAGGGTAGTTAGGTAACCTATGAATGATTTCCTAGATTTTGCAACCATTTAGGAGACATTCAAAATTGATTTTTGCAGAAAACGTAATTTCCAGAAAGCGTTAATTGTCTTGACACCCGATTTTAAAACGAATTTTCTGAGAAAACCATGATGAATCTGAAAAACCTGGGACATGGGTTTTTTCTAGAACAGGACAAATTTAATAACTGAGAAACCATTTCCTTGGATTCCTAACCATTTGAGAGAAATTCAGGGTTCTTTAGAGTTCCATTTCGCAAATTGCGTGAGGGAAAAATGATTTGTTTTGAACTGCTTTAACATGGCAAGTAGAAAGTAGAAAAATCCAAGTGAATAACAAACTCTGCTCCACATGGCATGTGGTCTAAGAGTCTAATTAGATTTAAGAAATTTGATTTTAAAAGAATCCAAGTGAATAAAAAACTCTGCTCCACATGGCATGAGGTCTAAGAGTTCATTTTTAATAAAGTTGATTTTAGACACATATGTGTCTCATTCCCTATGTGTCTCACGATAAAAAAAAAAAATTTAAAAAAAAATATCATTTTCTTATTATCATTTTTTATAAAGAAAATTTAAAAAATTAATTAAAAAATACATTTTGTTTATTATAATTCTTTTTCACAAAGAAAAAAAAAAAAAAAAAGAATGAAAGAGACATTGCAATTATCATTGGATTTTGGCTCCAGTAAACCACAACATTGTTTATTGCTCTTTGAATTCTTTTTTGGTTATTTACTGACATGGGTTGTTTCTTTAGGATTTTAGCTACAGAAACTATGCACATTCTGCAGCTATGCATTTAACTCAATGATTTATTTGTCAAATAATGAATTCTAACTAGAAATTCATGATCAACATGCCATTTCATCTACTTACATCATCTTTCACTGTAGCATCATGTTCCCATGCCACATTTTACATGACAATTTTCATAGTTTCAAAAAAATTTCAAAACAGTCTGACTTTCTCATTTTTGATTCAAGCATCGTTGGAAAGATCTCGAAGAGATCTACAAAATGAGGAAGCTATTATTAGATTTTGAAATACTAAAGAATGAAGAAATTGCTGAAAATAAACAACAGGTAACTTGAGGCACTACTTTTAACACAAGTATAATATCTTTTGTTCTTCTTTCACGAACTTGTTTAACGGTACCGATTCTTATTTTTTTTACGTAAATGTCATTAACAGAGAAATTAATCACCTCTCTACTTTGATAACCTTACAATTCATTAGAGAAGAAGTACTAGTTTTTTGCAAGTTCCAAGAGGAAGAACAGATGACCATAAGCAAATAGTATCTCTCAAAGACCACATTTATTTCACCAGAAAATGATTAGAGCAGAAACATAGATGAAACATCAATGCATGAGCATATGCTAATGCATATCAGATCCAACAGTTGTAAACCTTTCAGATGCCAGTGTTTCCATTGCATCCATACTCCTTCATTCAATAAAACCTTCATCTTATTTCCTTTGCAGTCGAATTGCATTTCACTTAGTCAGTCAATAAAATTCTCATCTCATTTTCCTTCACTGCTCATTTTTTTCCTGCCTTGCTTTCACTAACTCATAAGCCATTTTCATAAAGACATTTAGCTCGCTTACATGCTGATTTGTCCTTTTACTTTCCATTCACTTGTCATTTTCCTCACCATTAAATAAACATTGATCCACTGCAAAATTTTCCATTCATAGTCCTTCAAAATCATTGTTTCATGCTTGTGTTAGATGATGGAGGATTCCTTAAGTCCTTTCTTCTAACAAGCCTTAGCCTATCGACATCGACACATTATCTAGGTCCAAGTCTAGAGTCCTCATTAATATCTTGAGGCTTGTATGCCTTAATGACAGACTCTCTCACCAACAATTATGGGAATACATCAATGTCCCTTGATCGTTGGATCTTGCAAGTGGATCAACATTGGCTCACTTATTCACTCTTTGCAAGATGTACTTAGGTACCTTGGAACTCATTGACATTAATGGTGAGTTTGCCTCGCATATGTTAATGACATTCATTAATGGTCGGTAATACAATGACCTCCCTTCATGCTTGACACCGACACATTTATTTGCATGACTAGAGTTGTACCATTGGTTTTATAACGATTGAAGACTATATCATTTCCACATTTTGTGGCGAATACAACAGATTTATCAGTAGAAATAAAGAATCCACTTCACAACCTCATCCACCATTTATGCAACCAAGAAGCAAATGAATTCTACATTTCATTCCATGATCTAGAAGTAGCCAAACTCTTCAATTTCCATAACTCATGCACATTGAATGTAAGTGAAGGTATGTGGTTTTCTAATTTTTGGTCATGAAATTCCTTAAAATACTAAAATTGTAACTTTGGGGAATTCCTCACTTCCTCTTTCACATTGTCATATCTTTAGTTGGGGGGAAGGGACATCATTTCATATTCATACATCATTCACCATCACACATTTTCATTTCATCCTAACATACTTGTCCTAATCAATTATGATTGCATTATGGTTCAAAAAGTTATATGATTTGCAATAATGCCTAAATTATGAGCACACTATATGGCTGATTTTAAAGATGCATTTTTAAATATGTTCAATGAATCTTGCTGCAACAAAAAGAAACAATGTATTGAAACAAAAGAACCAATACCAATTAGAATTTGGTTGAAACACAAGAACCAATCAAACATGTTGCAATTCAACACATGACAATGAATACTTTGCAAAAATAAATAAAATTGTCAAATGCAACATTTAAGGACATATGATATAAGCCAAGCTCATTCAAAAGCAAAAATGTTGTGAGAAAATCAAAGGAATTAATGCAATATTTGCATGACGACATGCAATTACTCTAGTTGGGGGGTATGTTGTGTTATATTCTTTCCACGACTAGCCCACGTAGTTAGCTGGGGGGTTAGAGCCCCCCCTTCATTGCGTCGATTGTGTAGCGGGGGGGGTGGGGGGGTCATAAGGGGTTTGAGGTCTACCCGTAACCCCACTTTCTGGGGTCCAGGGTATCGACCTGGAAAATTTTGGTTTTGGACCCTATGTTAGGATGGGCAGACCCACCTATGGTTTTGTGCATAATTTTCATACATTTTTTTGGATGCGATGGGTTTTGGTCCATGGTATTGGATGCTTCGACACGTATAAATATGTATTATAACATTGAAAGGAACATAATGAAAAGTCAAGCTGGTAATCCTAGTTTTGGGATCCAGGGGTAATCTCTGTGTATATGTGTTTTATGTGTTATGGTCTCGCATTGTTTATTTTTTGTGTTTTAGAATTCGTAGATAGGTAATTTCTGTACGGGGTTAAAACCTACAGTTGGTATCAGAGCATTTTTGGCTTCAAGGGGATGCCTTTGTTGCTGAGGGGTTTTTCTCGAGCCTGTGGTGGACCCTGTTCAATGGGAGATCTACGAGATCAATTCTGGTGGTGAAAGAAGATGGTGAGTAGTGGAAAGATACAGATCGAGAAATTCAATGGTCAGAGTTTTGAGTTGTGGAAAATCAATATGGAGGATGTGTTGGTGGATAAAGATCAGTGGATAATGGTATATCTTGGTACTAAACCAACAAGAGTGTCTGATGAAGAATGGAAGAAGTTAGATCGGAAGGCAAAGAGCACAATACGATTGTGTGTCTCAAATTCAGTATTGTTGAATGTATCAGGGGAAGCTACAACAAAGGCTTTGTGGGACAAGTTAGGGACTTTGTCCCAATCTAAGTCTCTAGTGAATAAACTGTTCCTATGGAAAAAAATGTATAACCTAAGGATGAAAGAGGGAGACTCGGTGATAGGAATCTAAATGAATTTAATACTGTGGTAAGTCAATTACCATTTGCTGATATTAAAATTTTAGATGAATATAAGTGCATCAATTTGTTGTGTTCTCTACAAGATTTGTGGGATAGTCTAGTTATAGCAATAGGTAGCAATGTAACTGCCTTGCAATTTGATGAAATAGTCTCAGCCTTGCTAACGAAGGAGATGAGACAGAAAAATATGGAGAGCCAAAATGGTGATGCCTTGTATGTATGAGGATGGTCCCAGAACAGAAGCAAAATTAAGTCATCAAGTTGGAGATCTAAATCTAGAGGGAGATCTAAGTCTCCAGGAAAACCTATAAAGGTGTTGTGCTGGAAATGCAGAAAGGAAGGCCAATTCTAAAGGGACTGTAAATCTAAAGCTCTTGACAAAGGAAAGGGATCTGATGAGGCTTCTTCTGTAGAGCCAAAGACCACCTCTGATGAAGGTGGGGATGTGTACTTGGCTTCTTCAAGTACACATGTAGATCATGAGGCATGGTTGATTGACTAAGGTGCATCCTTTCACTTCACTCCTCATAGAGAGTGGTTCTGTGAGTATGAGAAATATGATGGTGGTGATGTCTTCTTGGGGGATGACAGGAAGGCTATAATCATTGGTCATAAAAAGGTAAAGTTGAAGCTGCAAGGTGGAAGGGTTAGAACACTTCTAGGTGTTTTTCATATTCCTGCATTAGCCAAAAAAATAATTTATGTTAGTAAGTTGGATGATGGAGGTGTAAAACTAGTGTTCGAGAAGGATACCTACAAGATGGTTCGAGGAGCACTGGTATTGATGTAGGGAGTTTGGATTGGAACTTTGTACAAGCTGCAAGGTAGCACTATTGTTGATGGCTGCAACAGTTTTGTGGTTCCTGAAAGTGGACCAGAAAAGCTAGTGGTCTCTGGAGAAAAGACCATGTTGTGGCATCAAAGGCTTTGACATATTGGAGAGAAGGGCCTTCGAATACTTCATGGTAAAGGTATGGTAGAAGGTATGAGTAATAGCTCTCTGGATTTTGATTTCTGTGAAAATTGTGTATATGGGAAGCAAAATCGGGTGAGTTTCCCTCTAGTAGTAAGAGGGTGAAACGATTGTGCACAGTGATGTGTTTGGACCTGTGAAGGTTCCATCACTGGGTAAGTCTGTGTACTATGTATCATTTATAGATGACTTCTCAAGGAATACATGGATATATTTCCTAAGAAGAAATCCGAAGTCTTTGATAAGTTTAAGAATTTAAGGCTCTGGTGGAAAATCAGACAGAGAAGAAGATAAAGGTGCGAGGAAGAAATGGGAAGAATTCTGCATGCAAGAATTTGAAAGAATTGTAAGAAGTTGGTATAGCACGACAAAGCTATCCATACTACACCTTCAGCAAAAATGGAGTCGTAGAAAGAATGAACAAAGACGTTGATGGAAAGGGAAAGAAAGCATGCTCAATGTGCAGGTTTAGGACAGAATTCGGCAGAGCGTGGATACTGATTTACTTGGTCAACATGTCACCTCTCATCACGTTGAGGATAAGACTCCCAAAGTATGCGACTGTAAGAAAAACCCTCTCTTTCACATCTGAGGGTATTTGATGTGAAATCATATTACATTTCCAAAGGAGGAAAACAACCAAGTTGGATAGTAAATTGAAAAGTGCATCTTATATTGGGTATAAGGATGGTAAAGGGTTATAAGCTTTGAACCCAGTAACAAGAATTGTACAGTCGATGATTTGTGTCAGAGAGGTGAAAGATGTTATAAAAATGAATCCAAGCCAAAGAACCTGTAAGAATAGAGTTTGAACTAAAAGAGGACGAATCGACTCTGTAGCAAAGGAGAATCAGAAGATGAAGAGCCACAAACTCCGGCTGTGAGAAGATCAGCTCGAGAAAGAAGGCAGCCAGAAGGTATAGTCCATCTGCTTTCTGTTCAAACTTTGCTTTGTCTGTTACTGATGATGATCCCAGAACTGTGAAGGAAGCAGTGGATTCAGAGGATGGAAAACTCTGGAAAGAGGCCATGGTTGATGAAATGGCATCTTTGCACAAAAAATGAGGCTTGGGATCTAGTGGAGTTGCCGGCTGGAAGGAAACCCATTGGTAGCAAATGGGTGTTCAAAAAGAAGACAAATGCAGAAGGAAAGGTGGAGAAATACAAAGCTCGGTTGGTAGCAAAAGGTTATTCCCAGGTGCCGGGAATTGATTTTGGTGATATTTTTTCTCTTGTTGCCAAGGTAACTTCTATTAAATTACTTTTATCTGTTGCTGCTGCTTTTGATTTTGATGTAGAACAGATGGATGTGAAGACAAAATTTCTTCACAGGGATTTGAAAGAGGAAATCTACATGAAGCAACCTGAAGGCTTTGCGGTGAAGGGTAAGAAAGAACTAGTATGCAAGTTAAGTAAGTCTCTGTATGGGTTAAAACAGTCACCAAGGATGTGGTATCAGAAATTTGATACATTTATACAGGGACTTGGCTTCACCAGAAGCAAAGCAGATCATTGTGTGTATTTTAAATTAATTGGTG
>APFE031079224.1:39518-53187 GCA_000404065.3 Pinus taeda | reverse complement strand
GATGGAGGAGGAAGAGAATGTGTGAACCACATGATATGTAAGAGAAGGAGAAGATATTCAAGTAAAAGGCATGTCCACTTAAACATAAAGTAGATGAGACATTGGTGACTTTATGCATTCTTATTCTCTGTCTACTCTACTCAAAAATTGAAGAAATATAATAGAAGAATAATTGTTCAGGTTTTCCCCCTTAGGGGTTTTTCACGGTCATTGGAAGAAAATATAATTGTGTCATATTTGTTCTTGGTTCTCTACATGTGATCCTTAACTTTATGTTCTATATATAATCATTGATCTCAAATGTTTTGAAGAAGAAATCCACATTTTATGTAATTGTAACATTGAGCATTCAATTTTCTCGGAAGCACATTTAGTTATTTGCAAATTACATTCAAATCAATGTAAAGTACATTCTATTATATTTAGATTTTTGAAGAGTAAATTTACTTCTATTCAGTTTTCTGCAAAGTACGTTCAACTTTTTGCATAGGACTTTGATGTTTTTGCACAGAGCTTTCATATTATAAAATAGTATATAGCATAATGAGTAAAGTACTTTTGTCCCAATACAACACCTATGGTTGTATTTGAAGCATTATTAGAAATATCAAGTGGACGGGACCAATTTTTCCCTCTTGAAATTGGTGTCTCAAAATTTATGTTTCAACAATTCAAAATCTTTTTAACAAATATAATTCCAATGAAATTCACAATCTTTAGTGAGTAATTTGAAAAGTGGTGAAACAATATTTGTGAAGTTTTTTATAAAACTTCTATATTAACTCATGAATCTAAGAAAACTTCTAACATCTCTTTAACATGTTGCTACTGAAATTTTAGAGATAACCTCAACCTTTAATGGATCTACATTGATTCTAACACCCGAACAATTCCTTTTCTAAAAACTAGAATGATTTTTTAATGACATAATGAAATATTAACTTCCTTTCATATAATAAGGGAATTTTCCAAATTCTCCATATCCCCTACAAAATTATTCCGATAAAGAGTAAAATCATCCATATAAGCTTCTACAAAATCATCGATCAAGCGAGAAAAGATACCTAATATTGCTCTATGAAGTGTAATAGGGGAATTATGCAAAAGAAGAGGGCATTCCATGTAAGCATACATACCCTATGGACAAGTAAAACTTATCTTATATTCATCTCCTGATGCAAGTTGAATGTGATTTTATGTGTTGAGTCCATCAAGAAAAGAGAAATACTTCTTCCCTTCTAATTTAATACTTGATCATTAAATGGTAATGAGAAATGATCTTTAGAGTTACTTTATTTAATTATCCATAATCTATGCATACTCTCCACTTTTAAGAAAAACTCTCCACTTTTAAGTTTTCTTAGGCCCACTAAGTAATGGTGAAACCCATTGGATATCTCAAATTAGGTAAATAAAATTCACATTGAGAAATTTTTGTAACTCATATTTAACAATCTCCCTCATATTATGATTCATCATTCCTTGAGGTTGTCCTACAGGTTTGACACTCTCTTGTATGTAAATTTTACACATACATCTATTTGAAGTAATTCCTTTCATGTCAATATATTCCCATGCAAATATAGAGGAATGTTTTTGTAGCATATTTATTAACTATTTCTTTCAAAATTCCTCGAAGTTATTGTCAATGTCTAATGTTTTAAGTGGATAAATTTCTATAAGAGAACTGCCAAACCTTTCCATTGGGTTTAATAACATTTTAGATTGTGAAGACGAAAAGTATCCAATATTGAATTCTTCTTGAATGTTTTTGTCTAATATATGGACACAATAATTTGTTCACAATATGATGAAAAATAATGATTATTCATTAAATTCACTAATTAATCTTCCTCATAATTTTGTGAGATAGTTTAAACTAGTTTAATATCTTTATTATTTCCATCATCTCCTTCAATTCATTTCCCATTCTATATTTCAATTATTTTTCTTACTCGCACATATTCTATGAACATTTTAGTGATATTTCCACTTGAAGTGAACATATATCTAGACTTGCAAGATATGAATGCATCAATATTAGCTAACCGTGGCCTACCAAGAATCACAGATGTCATCATAGATTAGTTTTTGGTGTTAGTATCATAAAATAAATAGGATACTCCCATGGATATAGGAGTACTTATACATATTCTAATATACCCTTACACTTGAGAACATCTATATCTTCTAATTCCAATAAAGTATGATTATATTGAATATTAGTTAATTTCACCTTATCCATTGTATTATTTTGAAATAATGTTTATATTTGCAGATAATACAGTCAAAGTGTTTGGAATTTCATTTCCATTGGTATGCACCTTTACAATTGGATTAAGTGGATCTAAGTATTTTTCAATTTTTGGTTTTTGCATCACAATGCTTTCAATATTTTTGATCAATTGCACTCTTTAGAATTATTTTCATTTTCTAATAGGATTTTCAATACATAACTCCTTTACTTCTTTTGGAATAATAGGGATTTCCTTTAAAGTTTGAGGCAATGGAATTTTGATCCAGATATTTTCCAATTCATCTAACATTTTATAATCACATAAAACTATTTTCTTATCTATACCTTCATCAATTTGTAATGTCTTCGAAAAGGGGGGATTTTGTAAGGAAATAGATCGTTGCTTAGCTATATGAATTTTAGGAATTGATTTTATTTTGTTTTCATTTATTTCTATATGAATATATTCCTTCTGAGGAGTAATTTCTTGTTGAGGATTTTCCTCCTCTTCACGAGATTTATCCTCTTTATATTCTTGAATGACAACAAGGGTTATTTCATTATATAGAAATTGAGGAGATCTAACTTGGACATCATTTAAATATAGAAGAGCTATTATATAAGCTTGAAACATTTCGGCTTGCATATTATAAATCAATTGTTAAGGCACTTTATTATTGGGATTAGGGTGTAGATAAGAAGGTAATTCATTTAATTGAGGAAATTAAGTACATGGTAGTTGAAGGGGTTGACTTGCAATCAATTGATGTTGGAATTATGGATCGGCATGTTTTGGAGGTTTTGGTGCACAATAATTTTGAGCTTGATATTGAGGATATTATTGGAAATATTGAGCGTAGTCGGTGTTTCTACCATAAGAACGTTGCCATCCCTTTGACCAAGATGAGTTTTGTGGATCACATGGCCATGTCTTCCATAGTACGGTTCTGCTCCAATCACTTTGTGGTTGTGCATAACAAGGAATTTCTCCATTAGGATATTGTGCCATACCTATTTGATAAGGCTCCTAAGGTCTTCTATGAACAACATAACAAGGTTGTTTTGTTTGACTTATCCCAACATCCTTTTGGAAAATAAACATGAGTGTTGATATTAAAGTGAAGTCCTCTATAGCATGAATCTCTACACATATAAAAAAAATCAATATTATCAACAAAACATTCTCATAATGAATGTTTATACCTACATCTAGGATAGAAAATATAAAAAGTCACATTTTCAACTTTTTTCTTGTTTTGTACTCTTAACATATCAATTTGTTCACTATTCTTCAGCACCACATGGTTGAGGGCTCATATGGAGTTTCTACCCTATCTAATCAGCCTTTGGAATGCAGATCAAGATATCTTCATCATCCTAGGGCAAGAATTGGGAGGAAATGGGCATCTAATTCATCACCAGATTATCTTGGCGAAGAGAAGCAATTCAAGTCTTTGGATCTCGCTAAGGAGGTGAGAGTACTAGGAGTCTAGTCTAGAGATACTATCCTGGTGTCGAGATAACCAATGGAGGAAAGGTGACGATTGTAACAATCACCAACAACCTCATTCTCAGAATAAGTTTGTTCACCATGGCACATGTATCTAGAACAGGAGATGTGCATGAGGCTTCCAAGTCTCAATTTGAATATGATATCACATGTTTGACCCCAACCATCTTCCACTAGTGCAGAGGAACCTTGGCAAACATGAAGCAACAAATGTCCAACGGTAAGCATAGACACCTAAAGAAGTTCGGCTCTTGTTCTATACTAGTCACCTTCTTCTTGGAGTGAGTGCTCCTCTTCTAGTATCAGTGGGCAGAAGTACCACATCCTATCCCACAAGATCTGAGGCTCCTAAGATGGAGCCAACTCATGCTTCGAGGAGGCATAGGTCAACATATGCATTATCCACCATAATTATTCACTTGGCTTGAATGCTAACTTCTTGTGGTAGATGGTTACACTTAATACGACTCAAATTTTAGAGGGGATTGAGATCTGCCTCTACCACAAGGTGAATAGTGGACCGACGCAGGTGAAAACTCATTTTTTTATTTTTTCAAGTTTTATGATTTTTATAAAAGTGTAAGATAAGGCTCAACTTATGATAAATGTGTATATGTGCGACCAAAGAGACCATGAGACATGTTCCCAATAATACATTGAGGTGCCCATCCGATAGTGGGTGAAGACTACGAGGAATGGGCTCACCCCTTAGAAAATATGGAGTGCAATCTAGAGGCAATTGCTCGACGGGTTCTAGATTATGCCACTATCAACAATGTTTCACTACATTGGTAGCGATATACTCTGGGAGTCTCTGTGAGACCGCATCGACTACTAGGCCATGTAGTTTGATATTTTATCTAGTCTTTTACAAATTTTGTAGGGTTTGAAAGCCAAATGTGTGAGAACACTCTATTTTCTCACATTTTCATGTAACACTAAGGAAGATGTGATATATATATGCATTTTTATTCCTACTTATGCGTTCATAACATGATTCAATTTTTACAAATGACGTAAATGTCTATCAAGAACAAAATTTGCCAATGCATCAGTTAATGTATTTAAATTATGTGGAATATCTTGATATGTAATATAATCAAAATTTCTTTCTAGAAATGTAACACATAGATAAATTCACAATATTTGTGGATTTCTCACTAAGTAATGATTGTTTAATTGTAACACAACTTGCTCTGGATCCAACTTGACAACTATATCCCTAATTCCAAGAGAAACTACTTCTCACAAGAGTTCAATAACTCCACTATATTCAAAAATATTATTGGTTGTTCAAACAAGGAAGATACCTTCTAAGTTAATCAGCTCGTCATTAGGGTCATAGAGTACCGATGTTGTGGAAGAGGGGTTTTGCGTGCTACAAAAAGTACCATCAGCAGAACAATTGTAATGACTTGATGACATCTCCAAATTGAGTTTGCAAAGACAAAAAATAGATGGTTATGGAAAGGGTTCTTTTAAGATAGCTAGAGTCTCTTTTAGCAAGTGACTAACATCAGATCATCGGGGAAAATCCTTAGTGTAATGATCCTCCTCACAGATGAGGCAAGGATAATTCTACTTTCTTCTAGAATCATCATCAATAGAAGATTTAGGAGGGTCTTTTTTTAGGGCATCAAATTTGGTCTTGCCTTTTGATGAGAAAGAGTATTGCAACAAGAATGATGCAACTCCTAGTGCAGAAGCTTTACTTTATCAACCTAGGGTTTGTACAAACTTCGAGGTGACAATGTTGTATACAGAAGTAAAATTGATGGTTTTGTCTTTTGTTACTATTCAACTCGCGAGAGAGCATTAGGGTTTTCATGTCAGAGTTCTATGGATTGAGAAGAATCCTGATTACTAATCAAAGAAAGAGGAATCTACTCTAAGAGAAATCTTGTCTACTGTAATAAGGAAAATGACTTAAATCCTATGCTAAAAAAACTCCATTCGATAACTAACTGCTGAGAAACTGTGCTTTACAAGAATGCCAAGCTAACATGTATGAAATGCTACTATCCTAACCATGGAAGTATGAACCCTAATCTCTTTTGATGATATGGCAGGAGGATTATGGATGTTTGAGAATGGTTGGGAGTTTTGGGAGACCCTCAGGTACCCTTGTGTTGCTTCCTACAATTTTCACTCAATTTTGGCCTTATAGGAGTCCACTATACGAAAACCTACTAGATGTACTAAAAACCTAGATGATTTGCTCTATTTTTACACGATATAGCAGAGAGGAGAATGATTGGTGCTAGATGTGATGGAAGGCTTAGGGAAGGAGGCTGATAGGTGGAATGGAGTGAGAAAATTCCTAGGGTCACTTAGAACTCAAAACCAAGGTTAGCAGATGGTTTTGTTTGCTCATCATGCTTGGAGGAGTTTCTATGTAAAATGATGAAATTGGTGAAGGTCTTTGTGGAAGCAAGGAATGATTATGGATGGATGAAGTTGGAAGGTGGTTTCTTGCTATGGTATATATCTCTAGTTATGAAACACTTTCTCTGCATGAAACATTGTTATTTTCCAAGAAATCATGTAAACAAGAAGAATTATAATAAGCTAGAAAAAGAAAGTTTAATTAGCTAACTCTCTACTTCATGCATGAGGAAAATTTCAGAATGAAATGGAATCATTGATGATATCTATTGTAATACTAAAGATGGAAGAGATGGTAGTTAATTCCTACACTTTCAAACTTATCAAATTCTAGTTCAAGTACAATAAATCCTAAATGTTATGAGAAAATAGAAATCTATCTTTTTGGGGCTCAATAGGGGTCCTTTCCTCAAATCATGATCCACGAAGGAAGAGGTGAGGCCAAGACACCTACTAGAATATTTGTGATGCTTGTTTCCCCTTGTAACCTGCTATCTAAGTAGAGCACAAATGGAAGCAAATTAATAAAAATTAATCAAATCTACATTTCCTGCAATGAAATACTTCAAAGGACAGTTTAATCATGGATCTATGAAACCAATCTAGGCATACATATACAAGAAGAGTAGCCTTTCCTTCGAGGGTTGGGCCCTAACCAAAGAGCTTCATCCCTCTGAGTCAAATGAATACTCAATCATAAAAAATATCATTCTCATTAACAAAACAGAAAATTCCATAGCAATTTCTTCCACAAGTCTGGAGCTAAAAAATAACCAGTGTTTTTACAACAAAAAACTGAATCCTAATGAGGCTCTAGGCCTATTTTCTATACAATTGAAGTCCAAAACGACTTCCTTAAATCTAGGGAGGCCCAACTCCCAAACTCGAGATCAACTAAGTCTTTGACTATCACCTACTCGGCTACCTTTTGATCTTCATGAATTGGCTGCTTGTACTCTAAGTTGGTGTGATTAAGAGAGGAATATTTGGATGAGGGATGAGTGAATGAGGCGGATTTACCTCCTACAAGCACTCTCCCTTGTCCCATTCTAGTTACAAACCTTAATCTGCCAAAATTCCTTGATTTACTCTTCCTTAGTTTCAGTGCACTTATCGAGATAGTTAATGCACATAATGATACACTTATTTTTCTTGGATTGAGCGTCAATAGTTCCAATGAAGTGCATGCCCCACTTTTCAAATGGCTCAAAAATCATTTCAGGTTGGAAAGGAATTTCATCTCTTGGAGTACGCTTTCCCATCCTTTGGCAGCAATCACATTTCAGTAAAATCTATGCCAAAGCATTTAGGAGTACTCAGAATTCAGAAAGATGGCTATAATGTTGTGTATCTCTCCAAAGTACTGATTTGTACTCCTCAAGTATTTGACAGGTATGCACCACAAAATCCATTAACAAGTGATGTTGTTCAAGCCCAAAATGGTGGATGATACTTATGTATAGGTACAACACCTCGAGAACATAGGTCTGAAAAGAGCACAATCTAGTGGATCAAAGAAAAAAGAGAGACAAGACACTTCTAAGGATGGGAAGAAGAAACAAAAACGTGGAAAGGATAAAAATATGGTAGCCACAACACGTGAGTGCAAAGATCCTAGTAACCACTACAACGTTGATGGTGATACAGAGCAGAGGTTTTGGAAGTTGCATTGAGAGATAAACTCAAAGAACACGAAGAAAGATAATAAGAGGAAGAATATCATCACCATTAATTCACATAACCAAGTTGAAAAAAGCTTAGACATGGATGAGAAGATTGCCTATACATTAGTTCAAAAGGAGGTGAATCTGGGTATCCTTCAACAACACGAAGAGAAAGAAATGACCAAACTCTTTCATGTAAAGATACAGGTCAACAAGATGAAGATTGATGCTCTATTTGACTCAGGATTATAGGAAAATCTCATTGCAGCAAATCTAGACAAGATGTTAGGGATGGAGTGATCATCCGAACCCATATCCATTGGGATGGGTACATAAGGATGCAAAGCTTAAGGTAAAAAATTAGTGTAAACTTACATTTGTTATGAGTGTTTATTTTATTGATGAGGTAGATTTGTATGTGGTTCCCCTTGATGTATGTGGAGTTGTGTTTTGCAGTCCACACATGTACATGTCTCATGCTATATTCATGACGAGAGCTAACTAGTATCATCTCATCAAGGATGAAATATCGTTCATCATCAACGTGCATAAACAAAAGTAAAAAGTTTCAATAGTACGTGGCAACAAAGCCAATAAATTGATTAGTTCGAGCTAGAAGTATGTTTTATTTCTTTTAAGAGAAAATTAGTCTATAGACGAGTCAATAAGAGCTAAGGCATCCTTAGAGGAGTGTACTAAGAAAAAGAAAACAACAATTGGGGGAGTTGTTATAGGAATACAAGGATGTGTTCCTAAAGCCTAAAGGGATACATCCTAAGAGAGAAGTGGAGCACGGGATCTAGCTATTTTCACACTCCCCATTGCCAAATATTCAGATGTACAAGAAGTATGGTATAGAAACAAGTGAGGTGAAGAATTAGTTACAACAAGTGTTGGAACATGGTGTCATTTGATTGAGTACATCACCATGTGGGTCACCCATCATCATTGTGCCAAAGAACAATGGGACCTCACACATTTGTAAAGATTATAGGGCATTGAATAAAATCATGCTCAATAAGAGATACCCCATGCCCTAGATAGACGATGTGCTAGATCAGTTGCAACAAAAAAATTATTTCACTAAGCTAGACTCAAAGTCCTGATATCACCAGATTCTAGTCAAAGAAGAAGATACATGGAAGAGCAGCTTCAAAAACACGCAAGGTTTGTATGAGTTGTTAGTTATGCCATTCATCCTCTATAATGCAACAACTAAATTTATGACACTAATGAATGATGTATTATGCCATTTTATAGATTCATTTCTTATTGTATATTTGGATGATATAATGGTATATAGTCCTACATGGGAGGAGAATAATTCACATTTGATGGAGGTGCTCGAAGCATTGAAGAAGCACGAGGTGCTAGAAAATCTCAAGAAGTGTGAGTTTGCACAAGAGTCCTTGATGTATTTGGGATTTGTGATTGGTGGAGGGGAATTGAAGATAGATACCTCAAATATGGAGGTCATCATGAAATGGTTGGTGACTAAAAATGTTACTAAGGTTATGAGTTTCATTGGAGCACCACAATACTTGAGGAGATTCAGACACTTGTTTTTAGGATTAACAACACCACTCCATGCCCTAAAAAAAAGTGGCAAGAGTTTCTAGTGGGGAAAAGGGTAGTAGAAGGGTTTTGATGAGTTAAAGAAGAAGATAATTCAAGCACTATTTCTCGCATTACCAAACTTGCAATGACCCTTTGAGCTGGAGACATATTTGACAAGTTATGTTACGGAAGTTGTCTTTATGCGAGTAGGAAGGCCTATTTTCTACCATTCTAAATTATTTCTTCGAGGAGTTCTTAAATACCCTACTATGAGAAGGATCTCTATTCCATGGTGCAAGGTGTGAAGAAGTGGAAGAACTATGTAATAGGAAAGGAGATAATAATCCACACATGTCACGAGTCGTTAGAGTAACTTTAGGCCCATAATGAGCTACAACATAGTAGGCACTACAAGTGGAAGGGGTTTTTGCAGCAATTTAATTTGGTGATTAAGTATAAGAAGGAAAACACAAACAAGTTGGCCAACATGTTATCAAGGCCACCAACATCAAAGATTACAACTTTAGGGACTCTAATGCACATGGATCCATTAACAGATGATGCATACACAGAGGAATATTTAGAAGATGATGGTTTAATAGGTCATGAGAGTAGCAAACAACTCATCCATTTGATATTCTATAAATGAGACATGTCTTTAATGTCATACATTTTTGCATTAAATCTCATGCGTAGAGATCTCAAGACCTTTTGAACAATGATATATTTTTTCGAAACTTCACACACTCCTCGAATCATATTGGTAACTTCATCAATTCTGAGAAATTATTTTTCCACGCTTTCTTCTCTATGTATTTTTGAGATTTCAAAACTCATTTTTAAGGTTTTATGTTTTTCATTTCTAAATCTATCATCTCCTTCATGACATTGATTGAGATTGACCCATACTTATGAGTTTCATTGGAGCACCATAATACTTGAGGAGATTCTATACCCTCATTTTCAAGATTATCAACACCACTCCATGCCATAAAAACAAGTGGCAAGAGTTTCTAGTGGGGAAAATGGTAGTAGAAGGGTTTTGATGAGTTAAAGAAGAAGATAAGTGAAGCACTATTTCTGGAATTACCAAACTTGCAATGGCCCTTTGAACTGGAGACATATTTGACTAGTTATGTTATGGGAGTTTTCTTGATGCAAGTAGGAAGGCCTATTTTCTACCATTCTAAATTAATTCTTCGAGGAGTTCTTAACTACCCTACCTATGAGAAGGAGATCTATTCCATGGTGAAAGGTGTGAAGAAGTGGAAGAACTATCTAATAGGAAAGGAGATAATAATCCACACAGGTCACGAGTTGTTATAGTAACTTTAGGCCCATAATAAGCTACAACAAAGTAGGCACTACAAGTGGAAGGGTTTTTTGCGGCAATTTAATTTGGTGACTAAGTATAAGAAGGGCAACACAAACAATTTGGCCAACATGTTATCAAGGCCACCAACATCAAAGATTATAGCTTTAGGGACTCTTATGCACATGGATCCATTCACAGATGATGCATACACAGAGGAATATTTAGAAGATGATGGTTTAATAGGTCATGAGAGTACCAAACAACTCATCCTTTTGATATTCTATAAATGAGACATGTTTTTAATGTCATACATTTTTGCATTAAATCTCATGCTTAGAGATCTCAAGACCTTTTGAACAATGATATATTTTTTCAAAACTTCACACACTCCTCGAGTCATATAGGTAGCTTCATCAATTCTCATAAATTATTCTTCCACGATTTCTTCTCTATGTATTTTTAAGATTTCAAAACTCATTTTTAAGGTTTGATGTTTTTCATTTCTAACTCTATCATCTTCTTCATGACTTTGATTGAGATTGACCCATACTTCATTAGAAGACTTCTAGTACATAATTTTTATGATTTGAACTCACTAGCACAAAGAGAATGAAAGTCTTGGTTTTAGCATTATTTACATATAGGCTTTTTAGTGTGAGGGACATTAGGGACATCATAATCTACTAGAATAAAACTGTAAACATCTACTCTTAGGGACATAAGATAAGCTTCCAACTCAACTTTCAATAAGGCATAGTTTGTACCATGAAAGACTAGTATCATGCTTGGGTAGATACCTTGACTCTCTTGCCTAGACATATTCTTCATGAATCTACCTTTGAGTGGTTAGAATGTTCATGAAGAACGTTTCTCAAACAACAATTATTGTAATAAGGAATTACTGAGAGGAGCCGTGAATCATTAATAGTTGCATTCATAAAAAGTGCAAACCTTCAATTATTTTCACTATTGTTAGTGATTTGAGAGAGCATTCATACTACCACAAACATGAATAGAAATATAAGACATTCAAATACCAGAAATGAACAACATACACCCAAAATGACACAGGTATTTTTATGTAAAAATGAGTGTGAGAAAGCCACTAATATGTTTCTTATTATGATGTAATTTAATCACCCAATTATTTACATGAATTTTTTGTGAGAACCCATTCGCACGAGGCCCCAATACCCTTCAAATAGAAAGATACAACTTTCCAAGAGGCACCAACCTCTTATGAATGTAGGAAGCTACCTTCTCTAGTCATTGTTCTTCCTTTCATACAATTTTCAAATTGAAAATAGAGGATAATACATTTAGACAAAAACATAAATATTGTATATTGCAGTACCAAGTCCTTTCATTCAGCTCTATAACTCTCCTTTGAAACCTGATTGTTGTTGCTCAACTACCTCTACTCACCACCATATTCTTCACTCTCTCTCTTACACACTCACAATGCTGAACAATTAAAATCACACAAATTCTATTTTCACTTTGTCTAATTACTCAACACATTGTTGCTCCTCTGTAGCACTAGCAATGCATGGCTTGCCATACTATATTCAGACATGGGAGAAGAGTTAATGCAAAGAAAGGGTTGTGGATTGTTTTATATGTTGAGAATTAAGTCAGATTCGAGCTATTGAATCAAATAGCTTCTCCATTAATAACTACACTACTCACAACATGGCTCTTCGTTTTTTCTCTTCAAGGGGCATAGGAGAATAGGAGAATAATACCACAGAGACTCATTTTCATTTAACTCATGATAGCCTTCAATAAAACTTACGGGTGACCAATAATGCTTCGCAAAGGTCTTCATTAAATTGCTCCTGTGCGTCATGGTCCTTCAGTACCTTGAATGAGTGCTCTCATCAATTGTATTTACTTCCATTATTAATTCCCATATGTCAAGTCATTTATCTAAATCCTAAAGGCTTTCCATTAGCACCATTATCAGTTTTGTGGATTTTTCCCTTTTGCTCGCCTTAGTTGTTTTAAAGTAATGGGACCACATGTTGTGAGCACTAGATAGGCCTTTAGGTGCCAAGGCCCTAAATTTTAAACCCTTCATTGGCCAAGTTACTCTCTTAATGCATCTCCACCATTGGTATCATTTCTACGAGAAATGAAAAAGGCTTGGCACTAAGGTGAGAGCTCCCAAGCCCAACACTTTTATCTTGACACTTCCTTAAACTCGATAAAGAAATTATTTCAAGCTCCTCTTACAGAGATTATATCTACGATGTTATCATTAGAAATTAAGAGACTTGGGAGGATGAGATGTTTTACTGATGTGTCTTTTAGCTTACTTCCTAGCACATTCACTTTGAGTACAATTAACAAACTTTCTGGCTCTTAAGAGTAGGCTTACCAATAGATGGGGTCCTCCTTGTGCATTTCCTGTCATAGACTTGATATTATGGCTTAAGTGCTAATATTTGTTGCATCTCATCTCAATGCTAGGATGGTTGACATCAAATGCCAACATTCCAAGTGCCACCAAAGTTTCAGACAATATCAATTGTCCAACATCCCTAGGATACCTAGAAAGGATATGCAAATAAGAAGATAATGCATAAGGAAAAAAAGTGGGAGAACATGTATACATGCAAGTAAAACCAAAAAAGAGTGCATTTAGATTAGGAACTTGTGCTAAATTGGTGCCAAGGTTTTGTCGACAATTAGAGATATTAAATGGAGTTGCCTTGGTGGCCTACCTCCTTGTGCTACCAAGCCATATGAAAGTGAATATTGTTTCACATTTCTCTTTATTGAAAATTTATGTCCATGATGGTTTTCACCAAATTGACTAAAACTTTCTGCAAGTGGAGCCAGGACAAGAGTTGTAGGTTGAGCCACTACAAGTATTAGATCATAGAGAAATTATGCTAGAGTCATTACCTACATTAAACTGCAATGGAAGCTCTTCTAGTACGAGGAGGCCACCTAAGAGATGGAGGGTAAAATTCTTACTCTTAATATTAAGATAAATA
>APFE031079224.1:15283-37783 GCA_000404065.3 Pinus taeda | reverse complement strand
CTCATGATTGACAACACCTCTGCAATAAAGTTGGCCAAGAACCCAAAGTTCCATGATCGAACGAAGCATATCAATACTAAATATCATCTGATTCAACATCATGTTGAGGCCAAAACAATCCATCTCTGTCATTATTCCACAAATGAGCAAATTGCAGACATCTTCACCAAAGCACTTGGAAGGGAAAAGCTTGAACGATTCAGAATGATGCTTGGACTCACCAACATCCCTTCAGATTAAGGGGGGAATGTTGACACCCAATCTTCATGATTGGGGGAATTTTATGTAAATAAATAAATTAGGAATGTGAACAGTGATCGGGAGATGAACTGAACAATCACTCCTTTTGTATATAACAATGACCTACCTATGGAATAATAGATGAATCAGTTGTTTGTTTTGTGGAGTTACTACCTGGCCTGATATAGCTCAAAGAAGAAAATTAATATAGCCAAGATTAGAACGAACTCTCATGAGCTCCATAGTGAAACAGGTCATTGGGCACTTCCTAAAACATCATGGATGGAAAGGTTCTGCCATTTCTTTGAGAATACGAACATTGAGGATGAAAATCACTTCCTTTTAGAGTGCCCCGCGTACAACCACATTAAATCTCAGTTTCAAAATCTTTGTTGCAACACTGACCTTCCTAGCCTTTTACGTTGTCAAAATTATAGTGAGCTTGGAGCCTTCTCTCCAAGGTTTTTGAGCATAGGAATAAAATCTTAAATCAAACTATTCGTTTCTTTAGGTCCGATAGACCAAAATTTGGTCTCAATGGATGTTAACCACCACCATCATCATCATCATCATCAGCATCATCATCATCATCATCATATATATATATATATAAATATATATACCATTTTTTCTATTTTTATTTATCTTTTCTTAGTTCCATTTATATTTTTATGTATTCATTTAAATAAATATGTGTGTGTGTGTGTTTTTGCTATTTTTTATTTTTTTTTAACTATTTTTTATTCTATGTTTTTTGCTATCTTTTTGGTTTTTTAACTTTAATTTTTTTTTCTCTAACGTTCATTAATTTTATCAATTGGAATTTAGTATTTTCGAGTTTAGACTTCTGTAATCCATAATGTTTAGAGAGAAAATTTTCCAGAGAAATCACATCGAATACTTCTGTAATCCATAATGTTTAGAGAGAAAATTTTCCAGAGAAATCACATCGAATATTTTCTTGGAGTCAATGTTTAGAACCCTCCACTCTGGTTCATCATTAGGGCAAAGGTGGAGTAGTCGCATCTCTACTGTATTTATATAGTTTTTGGTTCAAGTTGTCTACCTATGTCTTGATGATGGAATTTAATAGTTGCATCTCTACTATATTTATATAATTTTTTGTTCTAGTTGTTTACCTATGTCCGAATGATGAAATCATAAATTATAAAAAAAAAACATGAATTTTTAGTTTTTAATTAGCTTTCTGTGATCCATAATGAATTATTTTTTTTAGATAGAAATCACATAAAATAATTTTTGGAGATTAACCAAATTAGTTGGTTCCAAACCTTGATCAAAGACATTTATCTAAAATTCTTTTATGCAAAGTCCATTAAATTGCCTTCACATCTAACACGTACAGTTACAGCTTCCATTTAAATTTTAATTAAATGACTTTTAATGACTTTTAATTAATTATTAATATTGTATATATGATATAAAATTACATGCTAGTTTCGTAAGATGTAATGTTGAGATATATTTAAATATAAATTTCATTTTAAATACGTAGTGTAATTAATAAATAAAATATTTTTAAAGTGTTGAATTTTTAAGTAGATTATATTTTAAAAATATATGTCGGTGGAGTAGTCTTTCAAGTGTGATTTTTTGGAGTTTCTAGTTGATTTATGCTTCGAATTTGCAGAAAATATTTATGGCCAAATCTAAATCTTGATTTATGTTGCTTAAACTTGTTTTTTCACTGCATATATCGATTCAACATCCTCAAAAACCTTTTGGGCAATTAGATTATGAAGAGTTCAACTACAAAACTTGTGAATTCAATGAATCCTTACCAGATTTTATATAAATTAGATCCAAAAATAAGAAAAACTTTTTAAAAAATCACAATTAAAAACTATCTATATATATCACTAACGACTAAATTATATGTTTATATATTTATTTTTGATTGTTTAAAATATACTTTTAAATGTATAAATAGATTCAATTCCCAAAAAAACATATTAAAATTGAAATATTAAATTTTTAATTAAATTTCAATCTTATTATCTATTTTATTAAAAAGAATTAGGTAAAAATCACATCATCAAAATTTTTTCTACCTATTTTCAACCATCCAGGATGATTTATCTCACAACAAATTTATTTATAATTTTTAAAACAATTTTTTATTTTTAAACGGACTAAGAAAAACACATTTCACTTCGTAATTAAGCACGTACCTGTCCACGGAAATTTAGGTATTTGACAAATGACAGCGGTTCATGTATACCGTTTTTACATTAATTACTAGTCATCATTCTTGGAATTTAGAATCTTGGAGCGATTATACGTTGTTCATCACAGGTGTCTGGTTCTGGGAAACTGTGAAGAAACTACGTGGAAGCGATGGAAACGTAGAATGAGAATCCAGTCCACACTGACGGTTAGGTAGTGGAAAGGGTGTTTCCACACGTTTCTCTGTGTTGCCTCCTTCTTCCCCAAGTTTCTCCTGCCAAATATTTTCACCAGATGAACCCTTCATCCACAAGTTTCCCCCTATTCTCGGCCAGCCATCAAATAGCACCAATGCGTCAGCGCTGGCGATATTTATATAAAACAAAGTTCTTGTTTTCGGCCACACGATAATCTCGCCCGGATCTGAACACTCGTTGTTCTTCGATTCGGTTTCGCCAGTCATGCGTTCTCACATCAGAAAGAGGAGGGGAGCGCGATGAGAAATAAAATCGTGGAGAGAGGAACCATGGAAGGTGAAAGAGGCGTTCAATGTACTGGACAAAGATGGCGACGGGAAAATCAGTTTGTTGGATCTCCAACATTTCTTCAGCGGCAGCAGTTTCAGCGTGGGGAAGGGGCTGAGCAGAGAGGAAATGGAGGCCATGATATCTGTTGCCGACGCCGACAACAGCGGCTCTGTGGACTTTGAGGAGTTTCGCCGGATTCTGCAGCTGAATTTACCGGAAATTCAAGAAATTAAAGAAACCAGATCGAGTTGCGATGATGCTCAGATGCTGGCGTTGAAGGAGGCATTTAATGTGATGGACAGGTACGGAGATGGAATTGTAAGCGCAGAGGATCTGAAGACCTTCTTCTCCTCCTGCACCGCTAGCGCCACCAGCAGCAGCGGCGGAAGCTGCACTGCAATGATGAGTGAAAAAGATTTGGCGGACATGATAGAGGCGGCAGGCGGTTCCGCCAAATGTGGCGTCCACTACGAAGGTTTTGCTCGGCTGCTGATGACGATGATGAATGGCTTCGCATAATTTGTCTTTTGGCTGTTTCTGCATTCGGAGATTCGGATGCTTTTGGTCTGTAACAGCTTGGACTGTTACTTAAATATTATTCCGTAACGAAACTTGATTGTTGTAGATTGTATATCGTGTTATTCGAATATTGTCTTTACAAAAATTAAGTGTTTTGGAATATAGCCTGACTTTAGGTTGATTATCTAAATATTTCGCAATCATGAGTTTAGGTCGATTCTCTAAATATTTGGCAATCCGAAAGATATGCGCGCGATGAAATAATAATAAGTCAAAATATTATACAGATTTCTATTGATAATAAGTGCTAATATTGAAATAACATTTTAATATATGTTTAGAGCAGTAAAATATAGATTTTTGCTAAATTGTTTGTACACATTTTAATATATGTTTGTAGGAGTAAGATATAGATTTTTGCTAAATTGTTTGTATATCTGATTTATATATATATTTAAAAGGTGGAAAAATTTATCATAACTTAGTTGACAACTTAGCAGTAGGGACAATCATTTCTTATTGCTAGCCACTAATGCAGGTTGACTCATCACTGTCATTCAAGGAAAACCACGCCACCTGATGGTCCGGAAGGGGGCAGGCTATCACTCGTGCCACATGCCTCTTGGGCCATTAACCTATTTCCTTACGTTCAAAAAAACAAGCTTTTAGCCAAACAAAAACAATATTAAAACATACTCCAAACCATTTATAGTTTTTAGATATATTATTAAAATTATAATAGCAATTCTTTCTTTTAAACTTTTTAAAATTTTCCAAATATATAATAAAATTTATTTGAAATCGAATTACAAATAATTTCACCTATCAACCATTCCACTCGTGTAGTTCCACCCATGTCAACAATTTCTGCTGCTGCTTCCCTTCACTATATTCTTGAACGGTCCAAGATCCATCTTTCCACTAGCCCATATTCACCATATTCTCGATCCGCTCCCTATCTTTTAACTACCATTCACTTTCATTATTGCCGGTGCCAGCGCTATAGTAGTGCTGCTTTTACTATGTATAAAAGCACTTACATTTGCAATATTTCATGTCCTTAAAACGAGGTAATTTTGGCTACATTGTTGTGTCTATTTTGGAATCAGCTTTTTAGGGGGTGTTTTATAATTTAATTATTTTTATTTTAAATTAGAAATACATTTATAATTCTATAATTACATAAATGGAAGATGATCTAAGTTTTTCGGTAATATTTCTAATAGGAAAATGTGAAATATACCTTTGATAGGTAGGTATTAAATTAAATTTTTAGAAACTTGAAATTTACTTTGATAGGGTAGTAATTGAATTAAGAATTTTCATATCTCATTTGTCATTTTATATTTAATTTATTTATGCGTATTGCTCGTATTTTTTACAATTGAGAGTCATGAAAGGAATGTGCCTAAGTATATTCAAGTTTCCCCTAATAAAATAATTTTTAAAAAAAAAAAAATCATAAAAAATAGAAAATAATTTATATAAATAAAAAAAGAAAAGATAAAATTACCCAATACAATTCAACACAAAGAACTCTAGAATCTTTACTCCAACGATTACTTCTGTGATATTCTATTTCAATTTAAAATATTTATAAATGATGAATTCTTTTAAAAGCAGAAAAACTATATCCTATGGATATATTAAAATCTTTAAATACATAAATATTTTCACATCAAATTTGAAAATATTAATTTGATGTAGTTTTATTATAAATTTTGTTATCATACCATGTAAAAAACATCATTAAACCTAATAATATTAAAAGATTAATATTACTATTATTGTTATTATTAAATTTAAATTTAATACTGATATTATTAGATTTAATAACTTTAGATTGATAATTTGAGGAAATGTTTGCATCTTGAGGGATTTGATCCTCTTAGCCAATGATGGATCTGGAGTTAGATGGATCTAGGTTAGTTATATTTACAATTAATAATTGCATTAGAAAGTGCTCTAGAGTGGGGTATGAAGGATATGCGGTAGTCTCCATAAATGAATATGAACATTTAATTGTGGGCTCAATATAAGAAGAAATGTTGTAGTGTCTATAAAATAATGCATTAAATAAACAATAATGATAATAATAATAAATCATAATAAACCAATTCAATTCAATTTGTTATATTCTAATTTAGTTTTTAATAATACAATTACAAACAATTTAACTTAATAAGCATATAATTAAAAGTAAAAATATTTCTAACTATACAAATATGATGTGTGTGAACATCCATTTAACAAAAGTAATCATTCATATTCCTAACCATTACATTTCTTAATTTAATTAATCTATCTATAAAATTCAATATATGAAATAAGTTTTATATATATATGGGCATATTGCCTGGATGCGGGTGATTTACGAAGTTATTAATGAAGGCCTTAATGCAAGTCGGCGCTCGGCTCTGCCACCTGCTGGCCAGCGCATCCTCCCACAACATCACCTGGCTCAAGCTGGATCAATTCAAGGGCAATCAGATATGAAGGCCGATTCGACGACAGATGAAATTTAATGCTCACCTTCACCGAGACGTGGTTCGTGAGGTTTTAATCATGGAAATTTTGGATTTCTATCTCACTGTATGTGCACCGTTTCATTCCTGTTGCAGACCTCCTGCTGGTCTCCCCTGTAGATCTTCGATTTCCGAAATTCTGCACAGGCGCTGGGCGACTCTTCATACTTATGTTGGGGTGCCCTGCTCCCAAACTGGGTCCTGTTCCTCAAGCTTCTTTTAGATTCCTGGTGTGCTCTCTATTCCCCGGCATTCTCCTTTCGGTCTCGGCGCTTCTGTGCTTTCTCTTGGTGGCCTCACCATGGTTCGGCATAGAATGAGAACCCGTCGTGGGGGAAATAAGGGGGTCATGCAAGAACTCGGCCGGCCCCTGCTGTAGCTCAGCCTGTGCATAATGGTTCTCCGCCTTCATCCCAACCGCCTTCTCCTGCGTCCAGCCCTGTTAGAAATCCCTTCTCGCATAACACTTCTCAATCCACCCACATTCAATTTCATAGCAGACTAAATCAACCCATCATTACTGCGAATATCACAATATTCTTCTTTGAAGAAGAATTCGTTGAGAGGCCTCCAGCTAGAAATTCAGGTGGGCATCCTCAGGATGCTCTCGATGGAGCAACGGGCCTTAGTTCTAGACAGACTTCAGCGGAGGATGGAAAGGCGGAGGGATGGGGCGCTTCGCATGCTGAGGAGGGGACACCCAGCGTTCGACAGGCTCCTGAGGGCAACCCGCCTGTGGTTAATGTGTCAATGGCGTTTGTTGCTAGCTCCAGTGGCAACAGTCCCGAGCTGGATCCTCCAGGTGGCAGTGGCTTGGGAGATATGGAGCGGGATGACATCAATTGGCCCGATTATGCTTGCCCCATCATCGAGGAATAGATGGACTAGTGATGCCACGTGGTCGCTTACCTTTCTGCTCAGTATCTTCCTAGGGTTTATGGGTCAGGTTTGGTCTCTCCTAGTTTTTGTTATTCAAGCTCTGTTTTGGTGGTCCTCCAAGCTGGTCTTGTGTTTTTGTAACCCGAAAGTCTATGACTCTAGTTCTGCTCAGGAGGTTAGGCATTATGGCTTTTTGACTTTTTCGATAGGCTTGGATTGTCTGATACCTCAAAAAGTCTATCCTCTTCTCAGCTCCATGGATTATCAGCATATGCCAAGTTTGGTTGGTTGGTTTCTGTCTTATTGTAAGTGCCTTTTTCCCAAAGTTTGGGATGGTGCAGGCTTAGTCTCTCAAGAACAGCACTCATATGCTACTGGTTGAGGCCTCTGCCTCTTTGTAACTATATTTTCCTTTTTACTTAATAGAATTAGTCTTTACTTAGAAAAAAATATATATATGTGGGCATATTACATAAAAATATAAATTAGTACAACTACATTAAAAATATTAATGTGGTTAATATAGTCGAAGGTTTCATAAATATAACAAAAAAAAACTATTGCAACACGAAGAATGTCTTACCAATGAACACATTTACCTGATTAACCATGTATAAAAAGACTATGGATCAACTTGAACTTGAAAAAAAAAATTTGCATCTTATTGTAAAATGGACCACTTTGCTAAATAAAATTTGCTTATATTCCCCATCTAATTAGAATATAAACTTATTAGAATTGGAATAATCTCAAATCACTTGGAAATTGGTGAGTGGGGAGACATGGCATGAATCTAATTTAACTAGAGAAAAAAAAAAGAATTACACATCTTATTGTAAAATGAACCATTTTGCTAAATAAAATTTGCTTACATATTAATTTCTTCCTATAATTAGAATATGAACATATAAGACTTGGAATAATCTCAAATCCTTAAGAAATTGGTAACAAACTTTGTAACACACTACAACCATCCGTCCACCTTAAGTTGAAATAAGAAGCATTCAAAAAAATTTCAAAGAAATATGCCAAATATACATATGCAGTTATATACTATGAGAGTTTTAATAAAATTAAAAGTCAGAATATTGTAAAATTTATAGAAATATAAATAATAATATTGAGAACTAGCAAAAATCCATATTTAACTCTTAACAATTAGATTTTATAATTTCATATTTAAATTTAATAATAAACTTATTAAAAGTCTATATACTATTAAATATATATATATATTATATATATATATATTGTGTTTGTAATATTATTAATAAAATTAAATAAAATAATTCTTTATTTTTTTTATTTATAAAGTATGTGTAATTTATAATAATATTAATAATAGTATAAGAACTAGAATAGGTTTATTTTAATTTTATATTTACCCAGTGATAAGAGAGTTTTACACTCAAAAGAGTTTTGCATATTGAGAGATTTAATTCCTCTATACATTTGATAAATCTAGAGTTAAGATAGATCTAGATGGATAGTTAAGATGGATCTATGTTGGTAATCATAATGATGTAAAATAAATATGCACATATTTGGTTGTATTATGTGTTTATTTTATATATTAGCGCATTCATATAAATTAAATGGCTGGTAAATTCTAATAAGTCATAATAATAAAAAAAACACACACACTTAATAATACATAACATGATCGGTAGGGTTTGAACACCTGCAGTGAGGGCAGGCTCTGTAATTCTGCACTTGCAGCGACGACAGGCTCTGTCATTCTGCTGCTCTCGGTAAACAAGGACGGGTATAGATCCTTCTCCTTCAAGGACTGAGGGTACACACTCTCATGGAGCCCCAGTTGGGGGGGGGGGGATGAACCCCCCCCACAAAACGACAATGAACAATTCGAGAATTTGGCAGGGAAGGGAGCCCCAAAACAGAATGGGGGAAACAATGGTCTGGAAAGCCAGCGAGTAAAACAAGGGGAAAAGTCACTAGAAGTTCATTCTGCTACATGCAAACCAGTTGTCGCAATTCGCCCAAGGGTTGAACTGCCAGGACATCGAATCGAAGCAAGAATCCAGTTCATGAAAGATCATGCTTTAATAGGGAAGTTCATAGGTCTGTGGCCAACCGAAAAAGCTTTAAGAAGCTGGATAAACACGAAGTGGCACCCTAAGGGGCATATCACCTTGCAGCTGGGGCCGAAAGGTTTTTTCATGGCTATCTTCAATTGCTTGGAGGACAGAAATAGGGTTCTTGACGGCAAACCTTACTTCTTCAATGCGGCTGGTTTGTTTCTCAAAGGATGCGTGGAGCGATTCAACCCAGATACGATGGACCTCAGCTGGGCTCCGGTGTGGATTTGCTTATACTCACTCCCTGCGGAATATTGGGAGGAAGAATCTCTGAAGGCTATAGGAAACACCCTGGGTGAGTTTGTCAAAACAGCAGAGGAAATGAAAACAGGCAGATATACTTCTTACACCAGAATCTGTGTATACATGGATCTCAATCAGGCTCTTCCAGACGCGGTAAATATTTCTTACTTTGACAATGAATGGTTACAAATTATTGACTATGAACATGTTCCCTTTCGATGTCGAAGATGTCATGCCCTCGGGCGTTTATTCAGGGACTGCTCTTTAACACAGAAACCCTCCCCTGCATCGGATCCGAAAGCCTCTAAAGGAAATGGATTCATCAAGGTTACAAATCGCCGGAGAGCACATAAGAAGCAGGTCCCAAAACCAAAGGTAGCGCAAACCAGCCAACCAGGGCCATCCACAAACAATAGTTTTGGAGCCCTAGCTAACCAGCCAGAAACACAAATGAATTTGTCAGAGCCAGAACCCATGAACGATGACAATCCAAAAAAAGGAAGATCCACAATGTCACAAGCAGATACTCAAGGTAAGGAAGCTTCGACCTCAGACAAACAAAAAGAAATATTATGGAGTACCCAAGCTAGGCAACCGGAGAACCCAAACACAGATACCCGCTCAGAAGAGGAACCAATGGAAGAACAAGATTATTCTCAATTTATGGAGGATGAAACAGAAACAATAGACATTGGAGATTTAGACCTTCCTGGTCTTGAAAAGGCCTACACCACAAATAACTTCGACAATATTCCAGCAGGACAGTTTAAGAACCTGGAAGAAGTTTTATCACGAGCACATAGGCAGAAATCTTTGGGTATACAGACAGGAAGCCCTTGGGATGGAAGACTCATTGCCAAAGATATCAAAAAGCGAGGAAGGAAAACCATTCTTCAGAGAACAATCAAGGTTGGGAAAATCTTAGTGGATTCAGACAGGGATGCTAAGCTAACTAAGTATTATCGTCCTAAAAACAATCTTTCTCAATGAAGCTAATCTCTTGGAATATTAGAGGGCTCAATGGCCCCAGGAAAACCTGACTCCTCAAAAACATGTTAAAGCAAGAAAACCCTCAGGTTCTATTCTTGCAAGAGACAAAGTGCGATTCCAATGTACTTGATAGATTAGCCACTAAATTCTGGCATGGAAGTCATAACATAGCAGTTGATGCAGATGGTGCCTCAGGAGGCCTAGCCATTCTATGGGATTCCAGAGCCATGGTGCTCAACAACTTTCATGCACACAGGAACTTCCTTCAGGCAACTTTTCGTATTTTAGGTACAAACCAACATGGACTTCTGACCAATGTCTATTTCCCACAGGAAACACATCGAAAAGCGAAGATCCTAAACTCCATCTCAACTCTCAACCAGAACAGACCACTCCCACTTTGGATTGCAGGTGGTGATTTCAACATGATCACAAGACTGGATGAAAGAAGAGGAGGCAGATGCAGAAGTTCTCAAGAAGGATCACTCTTGAAGGATTTCATCCAAAATAACTGGCTTATCGACCTCCCTTCTAATAATGGAGTTTTTACATGGAACAACAGACAAGCAGGAAGCCTGCAAATCGCATCTCGGTTGGATAGGTTTCTACTCTCCGATAATGCCATTCATCTTGGGGGTGATTTTGCGGCCTCCATCCTGCCCTTCACTGGTTCTGATCACTGGCCCATTTCACTTCATTGGTCTCGACCGGGAAACAACATCCGCAAGCCTTTTCGCTTTGAAGCCTTTTGTATGACCCATCCATACTTTAACAAGTTAATTAACACAGAATGGAAAAGCTTCCATCCACCTCCAGGCTCCAAAATGTTCCAATTCCAACAAAAACTTAAGCACCTAAAAGGTAAGATCAAGCACTGGAATCGCACTTCATTCGGCAATATTTTTCAGGGGAAAGCGAACATCGAACTGGACATGAAGCAGCTACAGCCAAAGATCATCACTCTCGGCAGATCAGAGGACCTATCAGAACAGGAAAAAACACTTGAATTGCAACTTGCAGAAAAGGAAAAGCGGGAAGAAACTTTGTGGAGGCAAAAATCAAGAATCAAGTGGCTCAAAGATGGTGAAAAAAACACCAAATTATTTCATAGCACCACAATCCAGTGCAGGATGCACAACAATATCACTCACATCCAAAATGAGCAAGGCACTAGAGTAGAAAAGCATGAAGATATAGAGGCTGAACTCCTAAATTATTTCAAGTAGGTACACAGAGAACCAAACATAGACCGTTCTCAGGCCATTCAAAAAATTACAAGCAATATCCCCAAACTCATTTCAGATGAGCATAATCGAATGCTCCTCAAGCCTGTTGATCTTCAAGAAGTGGAAATAGCAGTGCGACAACTAAAAGCTGGCAAAGCCCTAGGACCGGATGGATTCACCTCCAACTTCTTCCACAACTTCTGGGACCTAATGAAGAATGAGGTATGGCAGGTCGTGGAAGAGTCTCACTCTCTCCGATGGATGTTTCCAGGGATAAATGCTACTTTTATAGCCCTGATACCCAAGGTGGAGAAGCCTTTCAAGCCGGATAAGTTCAGGCCGATAGCCCTCTGCAACATAATTTATAAGATTGTCTCAAAAATTATAGCCACCAGACTCAAGCTTCTGCTTCCTCTGATCATCTCGCCTGAACAATCCGGATATTTTGAAGGAAGGTAGATCACGGACGGGATCATCCTTACTCATGAAATAATTCATTCCCTAAATATCTCCAAGAAGCCAGGTATGCTACTCAAACTTGATCTCTCCAAAGCTTTTGACAGCCTCAGTTGGAAGTATATTGAAAAGATTCTTCTAGCATTTGGTTTTGATGTTTCCTGGGTCCGTTGGATTATGAGCCTCATATCTTCCTCTTTCTTCTCTGTTCTAATTAATGGCATACCCTCTGAGACCTTTCATCCTACTCGAGGCATTAGGCAAGGCAATCCCCTCTCCCCATTCATGTTTATCATTATGGCAGAAGGTCTAGGGCGAAGTATTAAACATGCTCAGCAAGCTGCCCGTCTTAAAGGCCTCTCCTTTCACAACTCCCCTGTTTTCACCCATTAAAAATTTGTGGATGACAATATGCTTTATGGGTACCCCTCAGTCCAAGAGGCCAGGCAACTTAAAACTCTTTTGACAGACTTTTCAGATGCGTCTGATGCCTCTATAAATCATTCCAAATCTCAAATCTTCTTCTTTCATACTCCCTCTATTATTCAGTCAGCCATCTTACGCATCCTAAGCTTCTCCTCTGCCAAACTCCCCTCTTCATATCTAGGAGCCCCTCTCATAGCCTCTGGCTTGAAGCACTCCTCCTGGAGAACCCTCCTAGACAATCTGGAAGCGCGACTCTCCTCTTGGACTCATAGATCTCTTAACATGGCTAGCCATCTTGTTCTGATTAAAGCTGTCCTTCAAGCCATGCCCCTATACCTTTTTTCCATCCTTGTAGCCCCTAAATGGGTTCTCAAAGAACTCAAATCTATCCAAAGGGCGTTTCTCTGGGGTAGCAGTGGACTTCAATGCAAATGGGCTCTTGTCAAATGGGAAACTACTTGCCTTCCAAAAAAAGGAGGTGGCATTGGATTAAGAGATCCCACTCATAGCAATGCTGTCATGGGCACTCGAATTTGGTGGAAATGGCTTTCGGGACCTCCCACTCCTTGGGCTCTATTATGGATAGCCAAATATGTGGGAAACTGTCCAAGGGAGGAACTTATCAGAATATCAAAGACTTGTAATGGCTCAATTATATGGAACTCAGCAAAACAGCACAAGAATCTCATTCAGCAGCACAGCTTTTGGGAAGTGAAGAATGGTGATCAGGCCAGATTTTGGGACGACTCTTGGCAACAGATGCCTAAACTCAGGGACCTTTTCCCACCTAATGTTCCCCCAGAATAGGATATGCACCCCCAATACACGGTAAGGAACTTTTGGCGCAATACCTCCTAGCAAGACTACAGAGAATGGCTCAAGGCAACTCAGGTCATAACTCAAGGGGCAAGGCAAGACCAGCAAACTCCGGATACATAATTAACAAAAAGGAAAATACAGTACTCTGAGGAGAAAGACATTCTCATATGGGGATACGAAGAAAGAGGAATCTATTCCACTAGAGAGGCATATATTATACTCGTCAAAGATCAAATAAGGCTCGATCCGCTATGGAGTAAAATATGGGATCCTTCCATCTAGCCGAAAGTATCTACCTTTCTTTGGCTCCTCTGTCACAAGAGGATTCTTACATGGGACAATATGAGAAAGAGAAATTTCAATGGCCCCTCCATATGCATCAACTGCAAAAAAGAAGAGGAAACCATTGAACACCTCTTGTATTACTGTTCGTTGGCTTACTAGCTCTGGCAAAAAATAAATTTCCGTTGTCAGAAAGAGGGAGGGGCGAATGGAGACATAACGGCTACAATACGCAACTGGGACCCCCACCCCTTTCAAAGCAAAATCCTGAATTTTCTTTGGAAGCTCATCCCAGGTTTTGTAACATGGGCCATATGGAAGGAGAGAAATGGTAGAATTTTCAAAAACCAATCCAAACCACTGGATGAGATATGGAAAATCATAAATCAAAACATTGAAGAAACCTTATCTCTAAAAACATGGTACCAAGAGGATCTCCCCACTCTCCCTCAGGAACAATCAATATGGAATAACTGGAACTTCCATAGAAAGCAAGATCAACTGATCAAAGGAACAAAGCCTCAAAGAGATCCCCCAATGGTGAAATGGTCACCTCCCCCCAGAAACATGTATAAACTCAATTTCCATGGGGCTTCAAAGGGTAACCCATGGAATTCTGGGTTTGGAGGGATCTTCAGAGATCATAAAGGAGCCAATATCATAACCTTCTTGGGCTCACAAGGGTGGGACACCAACAACTCAGCTGAGCTAGAAGGTCTTTGGCAGGGGCTACTTCTAGCGCAAGATAGGAATCTCTTCCCACTCCTAATAGAGGGAGACTCTCAAATCCTCATCCAAATGGTCTCGAGAATTCTTCAGGGATCCTCGTCCTCCAAGATCAATAACAGTTGGAGAATGGCTCAACGGCTATTGCATATTGAGCGCTGGCTTTGTTCCCACAAAGCGATCTCCTTCAACTACATTCGAAGAGACGAGAACAAAGTTGCATACCTCTTAACTAATATGGGAGTTGATAGTGGACGACATCTACATGTCGAATCACCAGCAAATCTAATCTCTGAATCTCAGCTCCTCGACTTCAATAATCTGGTGCAGAAGGAAATGCCTGAGATCAAAAACATTCTCCCGGATCCGGGTGGCATATGTGGTACCACAGATCTCCATGCAGGTAGTTAATACCCAGTACTGCCAGTTGCAGAGCAGCATGGCCTCCCGGGACGTAAACGCATGCGAGCGGGGAATGGATATTAATGCAATATTAGGAAGGGGATTTGCATTTAAGTCCTGCATTGATCGATGCAACATTCCTCCTGTTATAACCATGCCAATCCATGGTTCTCTCACCTAGCTTTGTGCTCTGTTGCACGACATTAGAACCAGGTTGACAGGAGCTGTGGGTGATGGTGTAAATTCGGGGCATTGCCGCAGGCTCAAAGCCATCTCTCTCAAGGGTAATTTCTCCCCTGTTCTGAATTTCTGCACTCTGTATATGTCTGTTATCTTCGTGGTTGTCTACACGCTCAGTCACACTGTGGTGTTGGTCAATAGCTCGGTGGTGTTGGTCGATAGCTTTGTTGGGCATCCCTCTTGCTTCACCCGTCTCTGTCCTGGTGGTCATCCTGTCCATAATCCTTTAGAGGCCTACCTTCGTTCTGTTATCATGGTTTTTTCTGGCAAAAGGCATCGTTCTGGGGAGCGTCGTGAAAACCGTCTGCATCCTCCAGTTGGTCTTGCCATGGAAACAACGACAGAACCGTTCAATCCCTCCCCCGCTCATGAAGCTGGGCCTTCTATTAGCTCTGGTCAGAAACCTAGGCCAAATAGTGCTTTTCAAACAATGCACTTCAAGTTTCAAAGTAACCTGCACAGGCCCCTGGTAACTGCCCACATCACCCTTATGCTCTCGGAAGAGGAAAACCTTGTCTCCCCCTTGACCTGCATCGCCCCTGATCCCTCTCCTGGTAGTGAGAATTCCTCGGACAGTGACAACAAGGAAAATTGGGAAAAAGAGAAAGATGAACAGGAGGCTTTTCTCAAAAATCTTCCTCCTCTGGACGACACAGGACCTGCAGCTAAGGACAAAACTCATGGCGAAGCGGAACATGCCATAACTATCCCTGACAACAATTTAAGCGGTAATGAAGGTCTTAAGGATGGCGACACTGCTCGGGATGAGAAGAAGGACAATGACCCAGCAAAAGAGAAGTAACACCTCCTGGGACTGTCTCTTTTTGTTTCGGCTCCGGTCTCAGGCTTATGGTCAGGTTTCTATGCAATTGTCCTACTGTTTTGTGGCTCCCAGATGGGAATTTGATGAATCTGTTTTAGCTGGGTTGCAATGTTTTTTGTGTCTCTGTGCTGGCTCAGTTTTCCTTCTCGGCGACGCATGTTTCTCTCTATATATGCTTTCTGGTCTCTTGCACTCTGTAACTGTTTTCCCCAGCTTATGTCTGTAATGGGGCAGTTCTGGTTTGTTGAATGCTGTAACGCCTCGCTCATATGTAAAAATATTTTGCCTTTCAGTTAATAGAAGTTAGTATTTGCAGAGAAAAAGAAAATACATAACACTGGTAAAATTAAAAATATCATAAAAACTAACCATTATAATTTTATTATATTATAAAGAATATTAATATATAAGTTAAACATATATACATTTAAAAAAAACATGGGATAATATTCTTAACCATGGAGATTTATCCCTACTTTACCATGGATATTTGTAATTTGTAAATAGGCTTTGTTATAATACCATGGGCCAATATTATGTCTTATCAATACCATATGCCTAAAAAATCATAACTTAGTTCATGTGACACTTATTCATATGATTTTTTTTAATTAATAAGTTTAATTAAAAGGAAAAAAAACATAACTACTTTGAAGATAAATATCAACTTTTGATTTGTGTTTACTACTATAAATATTCTAAAATATTCCATGGAGTTTAAATACCTACCATCCACTTAATAATTATTAATAATTAAATTAAAATTCTAGATATTGTATTCCAGTATAGACACACCTATTAACATAACAAATATAACAATATAAATTAAATAGTTAGTAAACCTTAATAAACATTAATCTATTTGTATTTGATGTATAGTAAAATTTACCAACTATTTAATTAATATGGTTATATTAATTTAATTATTTATATCATACTAAAAATTGTTAAATAAAACTGTAATTTTACATATAATTTGTACACATTTGTTTATCATTATTAAAATATCATAAATTAATATTGATTTCGTGTTCTCCTTTATATAATTTAATAGATTAATTTTGCTTTCCATTATGTTTTTTAATTTATAATTTTCCTCCATGTTTTATATGTTCAATTATTTTCTTTGCCTTCGTGTTTTATATTGTTTTTAGGTTTATTTTTTTTATTTTTTATTTTGAAAAATGTTTTAATATATTAAAAAAAATTACATTTAAGTTTTAACCTTACTTACACTCAAAGTTTCAAGTTTTAATTCATTCATGTGTTTATATTCAAATTTTAGATGATATACTTTTATGTGTAAGATGTAGGGAAATTTAATTACTTAAATTGAAAACATTCAATTATTAATTTAGGAGTTTATGGGCTTGTGAAATGTAGGGATTCTATGTGCATGATCAGAGAAAATGCTTAATAATTAAGCAACTTGAAAGAGAATTTTCCACATTAGAAGTGTAATTTAGGGAAAGAAATTACAAAAAAATTGTAAATTGAATCAAAGAGATATTGAATTACATAAGTAGAGCATTCTTATCTACTTTAGCTATAGAGTTGGGTTGCGATTTAGGTCAGGATGTGTTATACTCTTGACCTGCGAGAAGATACCAGAATACCAAATATGCAAAGAAATATACCCAGAACACAAAACAATCAGAAATAACAGCATGTATTTTATTATTCAGAAAGGAAAGCAATGTTCACTTGCCTCTTCGAGGGGGCATCCTCCAATAGAGCTGGGCTCAATTACAAAATAAGACATGATGCTCCTCAAGGGGAGTCTCTATCCTTTATATAGGATTCATACATGCAATACCATGGGTCAGTACCATGGTTCTTATTAATACCATTTATCTAATACCATGGCCCATTTGCAACTAATTGTGGTCCCTTCTTTAAATGCGGGTCAACCACTTACAATTATTAATATGGGCTTTATTGTCTCTTTAACTAACAATAACTATGCCTCGACCTTATTACATAAATAAGGGGGTTAGGGTTGGACACTAACATGCCCTCCCCCATAAAAATAGCCTTGTCCTCAAGGCTGAAGCTGCAGAAACTACTGATGAACAGTGGTTGGTCTAGGTCGCATCTTCTGGAGAGGTGTCTTTCCACTTGATGAGGACTTCCTTGATCGTGCAATCGTGCAGGTACCGTTCTCATGTGTCAAGAACATGTTCAAGTTGGAGCCAGATTGAACCTTCTTCATCCAATTCCGGTAGATTGGTTTGAATTCTGCAATGGTTCCCAACCACTTTCTTGAGGCATGAGACATGGAAGACGGGATGGATTTTTGTAGTAGGTGGCAAGGCTAGCTTGTAGGCTACTTTTCCAATGTGCTGAAGTATTTGATACGTCTGTAGAATTTTGGAGATAATTTCTGGCAACCCTTGTCTTTGAGTGATGTTTGCTTATATGGTTGCAGCCTCAAGAATACCTGATTCCCTTCTTGAAATTTGTGCTTTGAACAATGTTGGTTTGCCTATTGCTTCATGCAATTTTGAGCTTGATGGAGATTCTCTTTGAGGTGGGCCAACGTGGTTGCACAGTTCTATAGGAGTTGATCCACTGCTTTTACCTTCAAGCATCCTTAGATATAAGAAGTAGGTGAAGGAGGGAGTTGACCATAAAATGCTTCATATGGAGTCATTTTGGTGGTGGCATGATAGTTAGTATTATACCACCATTCGGCTAGAGGTAACCATTGTACCCATAGATGTTGCTTTTCTGAAGTGAAACACCTGAGTTAGGTCTCCAGACATTTGTTGACTGCTTCAGTTTGACCATCAGTTTGGGAATGATAGGAAGTACTGAATTGTAGTTGGGTACCTTGTAGCCTAAAGAGTTCCTGCCAAAAGTTACCGGTGAAGATCGAGTCACAATCAGACACAATGGAAGTGGGCATGCCATGCAATTTGAAGATCTGGTCCATGAAAGATTGAGCCACCAAAGCTAGTGTAAAAGGGTGGGGTAGGGCAGAAAAATGAGCATACTTAGAAAGTTTGTCCACCACCACCATGATGACTGACTTGTTGCCTGACTTCGGAAGACCCATAATGAAATCCATAGAAACCTCCATCCAAATTGAGGTAGGGATGGGCAATGGCTGTAATGTGCCTGGGGATTTCACTGTTTCTCCTTTGTGGCACTGACACACATCACACTCATCTACAAAAGTAAGAATGTCCTTTTTCATGCCTATCCAAAAGAATGAACATCAAGTGCAAGCATAAGTCTTCTGGAAGCTTGAATGGCCTGCAGTGGGAGATGAGTGCAACTCTGCCAAAATGTGACTTTTGAGGGTGGATGTTGGTGATATCACTGCTTTGTCCTTATAGCGAAGAATCTCATCCTACTAAGAGTAGCCCGCTATGGAATTTGGATCCACCTACAATTTATTAATGAGTTGGGAGAGCAAAGGATGTGAAAACCATTCCTTGCGAGCCTCTTCAATCCACTCTGGAATGGGAAGAGAGAATGCTAGCAGGGTACTTTCCTCCTCAAATTGGCATGATAAAGCATCCGCTACGACATTTTCACGCCCTTTCTTGTAAATTATCTCATAATCATGTCCCAACATTTTGGCTAGCCATTTATTTTATTGTGGCGAGGATAGGCGTTGCTCCAAAAAATATTTAAGACTTTGATGGTCTGTGCAGATTTGGAAACACCGGCCCAATAAGTATGGTCGCCACGTATCCACTGCATGTAAGATGGCCATCATCTCCTTCTCATAGGTAGATTGTCCCATATTTGTCCCACTTAGTTGTTGGCTAGTAAAGGCCAAGGGTCAACCTTCCTGCATTAAGACAACCCCAATACCCGTACCTGAAGCATCAAATTCAATCACAAAAGATTTGGTGAAGTCGGGTAGTGCCACTATGGGAGTGGAACACATGGCATGTTTGAGAGCTATAAATTCCTGTTGCACTTCATCATTCCAGAGGAATGAATTTTTCTTGAGAAGGTGAGCGAGGGGTCTAACAATGCGACCATAATTGCAGACAAATTTGCAATAGTAGCCGGTGAGACCCAAAAATCCTCTCAAGCTCTTCAAGGTCTTTGGTTGAGGCCAATCCTACATTGCCTAGATCTTTCTGAGATCCACCCTGACACCTTCACACCCCACAATGTGGCCCAAATACTCAACTTCTTCCATGCCAAAAGAGCACTTGGACAATTTGACAAATAATTTATGCTTCCAGAGCAGTTGGAAGAGCAGATCTACATGTTGAAGAAGTTTTTCCCAAGTGAGGCTTTTGATGAGGATGTCATTAAAGAAAACAAGGACAAATTTTCTGAGATATGGTTTGAGCAGGTGATTCATGAGGCTCTAAAAAGTGGATGGGGCATTACAGAGACCAAATGGCATGACCAGGAATTCATAATGGCCTTCATGAGTTCGGAAAGCAATGTTTGGAATGTCTACTTCTTTCATGCAAATTTGGTGATAGCCCGAGCGAAGGTCGAGCTTAGTAAAGAATTGAGCCCCATTTAGTTCATCCAGTAAATCATTAACAATCGGGATGGGAAATTTATCTTTGACTGTCAGATTTTTGAGGGCCCTGAAGTCTAGACACATACACCATTCCCCATCTTTTTTTAGCACCATGATCATAGGCGATGAATAAGGACTAATTCTACGACGAATGACACCTGCTTCCAGGAGTTCCTTGATGATTTTTTCAATTTCATTCTTTTGGGCGAAAGGATATCTATATGCGCGTACATTTGGTGGTTGTGCCCCTAGGACCAAAGTAATGCTATGATCATGTTCCCCTCTTAAGGGTGGAAGCTCATGAGGCTTGTCAAAGACCTGCAAATGGTTGTTTAAGACCTATTGCATCTTAGGATGAATATGAAGGGAAGTGGGTTCGAAGGCCTGGATGGCATTAAATTGGGATATAACTCCATGGTGGCCCTTTTTTAACAATTTTTCCATCCTATGTGAGCTGATGATAGAAGGAGCATCTGACTGGATTCTGCGGAGGGTATGTGTCTAGTTATTCTACTTAAAGCTCATATATAACTCCTAGGAATCCATTGTGATTGGGCCGAGTGTGCGGAGCCATTCAACACCCAAGCACCCACCCATGTTGATGGCAAACATGTGGGTCTTTAGGTGATAATCCCCCATTTGAAGTTTGACATTTTCACAGTGGCCTTCACATTTCATTGTCCCCCCATCAGCAATCTGGACCTGGAAATTAGAGACTGCTCTGGAAAAACAATGCACTGCTTCAGTGACTCTTTGATGGATAAAGTTATGCGTACTTCCACTATCAATCAAGACTACTACAGGGCAATGCTTAATAAAACCTATGATTTTGAGAGTTTGGGGAGAAGAAATTCTTGCCAAAGCATGAAGCGAGATAACTGGTTCTTCAGGTGTAGCTGGGAGCTCATTGTCTGGTGGTTGTCCTCATCTTCCTCCTCTAGTCCCTAAATGGTGGGGCTTCCTCAGATGAACTGTGATCAGTAGCATCAATTTGAAAGAATTTAGGTTCCTTGCATCTATGCCCCGGGGATTATTTCTCATCAAAGTGGTAACACAATCTTTGCTTTCTTCTTTCCGCCATTTCCACTGGTGACACCTTTTGAACCTTAAGTGTTTGGGTAGTGCTCGAAGCCTGGGTGGGGCATCCATTGGCTATGAAATTTGGACAAGTCGACTAGGCCGCTAACGTGCGTTCTACTTCATGAGCTATCTTGCAAGCTGCCAACCATGAGACTGGGTGTTGCAGTCAGACATGGGCTTGTATGGCGTCTTTGAGACCACTGACAAAACATTCCAACTAGAATTCATCTGCTAGACCTCTTGTGCGGAAGGCTAATGCTTCAAAGGCTTTAATATATTCTTGCACTGTGCCTATCCGTCAGAGCTTAGTAAGACGACCCAAAAAGTTAGATTCATGGTCAAAGCGATCAGAAAGGGATTTTGAGAATATCTACCAAGTCATTGGCATTGCATAGCAGCGTTCACTCTGAAAGTCTTATAGGCTAAGTCTCTTACAAGCATTTTGGGTATATTTTTTTACTCCAAAAGGAGTTTTACTCCTCGCTTAGGAATACTGTAGTAGTCGATTCCCAGAAAAGTTAATTCTGACCAATGTCCTGTGAGAAACACACCCAGGTATAGGAGCCACACAAATAGTCAGATCTGTTGGCAAAAACATCAACTACAGAATATGAGTAGGAATGTGGTAGTGATCGAACCCCTGCTACTAGATCTGAATGGCAGATCTGATTGTTGCGACTGCTACAGAACCCAAACTGCTGGATCTGAATGGCAGATCTGATAGATCTGATTGGAGAATCTGATAGATCTAAATGGCGGATTTGATAGATTTGAATGGCAAAACTGATTGTTTTGGCTGCGACAGAACCCAATCTGCTAGATCTGATCTGGCAAAGATGATGCTTGATCTAGAGAGAGACAAGGGAACTATGGTCTCAACGAGTGTCAGGTTCTACAAATCGCAATATACATAAGGGTCCGACAGTATTACTTGGCCCAATCTTTCAGGGCACTAACCAAGGAGGATCAACTGTACCCTTAACCGTACAACCCGACTACCCTATCATACGCGCGGGTAATCTCGCCAAGTGTTGTTCTTGGTGTACTGTAGCAGCAAGAAGACCAACTATTTATCCATGGCAAGGTTTCAAGAGAGTCTAGGGGGCTTCCGATATACCCAAAGGGTACTTGAAAGACAATCCGTGTGCAGTTTTGTCTAATACGCTACTACTCGAAAGGGTACCCACAGGGGTTACAAGGGAGTCCAACAAGCGTGACCACCTCTTGTATTTCCTGCGTGCATGCCTCCCCAAATCCACAGGTTTATCTGCTCAACGACAAATCCCGTGGTTTAAAGACGCCGGAACACG